>JASDQU010947560.1:7937-29845 GCA_032191745.1 Picea mariana
CTCTTCATGTCTCATTACATTGCTTGAACCCCTTTATATAGTGCTACCATCACCTAAAAACATTCTAGAGGAGGAATCTTCTAGAAGTAGAACCTTCTAAGAATCCCTCTTACCTTAATTATATCTAATTACCCATTTATTATATCTAACTACCATAGTGGGCCTTATTTAATAATATAGTGGACCTAGTCCACCTTACATTGAATGACCTCCACTATTATCACTATGGGCCCTCTAGGCCCCCCCACTACCTCTCTAGCTACCTTACAAATACTTTCATTTTGATTAAAAGCAAAAGAAAAAGAAGTGTCTCTTTTGAGTTTTCATGTGATTTAGAATGAAGAAAACACAAATTTCCCATCCTAATTTCATGGTTGGAGTGTCTTGGTACATAATTGAAAGAGCTTGTTTTTTTCTGGGATTTCGTGAACATTAAATTGATAGCCTGGCATTTCAATTTTTTTCCATTTGAAAAAAGAAAAGTGAAAGTTGCATGTTTATGGGTGTTTATTTCCATTAAGAAGAAAAATGTATTTTCTCCTTCCTGTAGATAGGATTCATTGAAAGACAAATCTTTGCATTTCATTATTTTTGCATCATTTTGGAGTCAAGTCATCACATCATTAGTTTCATCTTCGTACATCCTTCTAAGTAAAAACGACTATTAAAATCAACCAACACGCTAATAAAATTAACTAAACATTTTTGTTTTTAGTACAACAACATTAGCTTAGAACTAGATTCTTTGGACTAGGAAAAGTGAGTAAAGTATCCAAGACTACTACACAAGACTATAGAACACTAAAGAGGGACAAATTACAACTGCCTTATAAAAATAGTTGGGAACCCCCTCTAACATAGGGGCTAAACACGAGGTCACATGTGGAAGAACAACGAAGATTACCCTTCCATAGATTGACCAATCATAGTGGAACGAGCGTATATTGGGGGTTTTTCTTGAGTGTTACTGGTTCATTTAGTCTTAGTGCTTTGTGAATATCGAATCCGTTCAAGGTCCTCAGAAGTATTACCGGTCCACTTGTCTTTAGTCCTCTGGAATAGATTCAGACTTTGTTATCCTACCCATACGTTCAGTCTCGACTGTTGAATGTACCCCTCTAGAGGACAATTGCGAGTTGGTAACCCTAATGAACTTTCCTAGGTATCTACAGAGGTGACTGTGGGGGGATTCCCATGGTACCTAGGGCAGACATCGTATCACACTTTCAGTACCCTTGGAAGGTGATCTCGCAAAACAAGGGTTGCTTGCACTGAGAAGGGATGTTACATGGAGGTCGGGTAACTGCTTCTCATATCTTCGTTGACAGCTTGACATCTCATCTTTGGAAGATCCTTCTGTCTAATGTTGTTTGGTTGATTAATTGTAGATTGTTTCTTAGGGGTGTGTTCTTTCGTCATTCGTAGTTGGCCTTAGGGATCGTTACTTCTATTATACTTTCATCGTGGCCGAAAAAGGTCTCTGAATATCTTAGAGAATACAAGGGTTTGATCCCAAAGAACATAATCTTCCACATAACCCTTCTAACGAAGGAACTATTCATGAAAGGGTTGCTTCAGAAATCGGGAGCATAGCTCCCCCAAGTGACCAGCCTGAAGGAGTGGTTGAAACCATGGAAGAAGGTTTTCCCTCTTCCACAAATTCACCTTTGACTGGCCCTTTTGGTCAACCACTCATTGAGTTTCCATCAACGATCTATCATGATTCATTTTCTTCTTACCATTTACCACTCGATATGTACAATAGGGAATCTTATGGCATGCATGCATCAACGTATAACTATACATATGGAATAATGAACCCCCCACTTGATCCTAAGATAGTTTCCCTGACACATATTACCATTGTTAGTGCTTCTTCTTTGTAGGAAATGTCGTTGACCCTTGTTACCTCGATTCAATAGTTGGTGAGTGCAACTTCTCTTCTTTCATCTCTAGTTGCACACTTGCATACACCAAGCACATTACTTGGTCATCCTTTATGGACTCTATCTAGTCTAGTGGCCAGCAGTACTGCTACCTCAGGTCCTGTGACACGTAGCTTCATTTTTCCTCCACCCAATCAAGGTGTTAACCCAATGACAGTTCCACAAAATGTTCCACATACACCTGGGGGGCGCATTATAGTTGGAGGACCACCTTCATCTGTAGCCCAGTACCCTACTGGAGGGAAGCCTTCAACTATGGGTCAGTTTCCAACCAGGGGAAACCTTCAGTTGCAGGTCAAGTTCTAGTTGGAGGGAAACCTTCGACTGTGGGACAATATTCGGTCTGGGGACAACAAAAACATGCGGGAAAACCTTCATCTGTAGGACAACAACGACCTTGGAAAAAACAACCTACTTGGAGCCAACAACCAACTGGGGGGAAACAACCTGTTTGGGGTCAACCACTAGTTAGGAAGCAACCAACTAGAGGTCAACAATGATTTCGGGGACAATCCCACACTAGAAACCCACCTCACCCTTGGGGGTATAATCTTTCGACAAACCCTACAAATCTTTGTAGTGGTTTACCATATCCAAGAGTGCCAAATACTCCATGGGGTCAACCCAATCTGGCGGGAATCCCTTGGAAACGAGCTTTTCCCACTCAACCGATGAACTCCATGTTCCCAAATCCCCAAGACACTCAACCATATATGGATGGACCATCATGTTTTAACATTCCATCCCAACCTGTGTATGGTCGTACTAGTACTCTGATGCCACTTTCTCACTACTAGTATTCACAACCAAACCGACAACTATATTTCTTGGCTACCTTAGATCTGCCGTATTTTTCACGTTTCGTGTCACAGTTTTCATTCTACACTCTAATCAAATCTAATGATATTTATCAGATTTATAATGGGAAAATACGTTCTTTTAATAGAAGATTAGCTTATTCTTAGTATGCATTTTTGTGATACAGGTTCATAAAATAATATTTTCAAAGTGAAAATCCCCCATTAAGAAAGGCAAGTGTATAATGTAATGTAATTCAATTTAGACATATTTGATTTTATTTATGTACTCGTATATTTTTAATTCTTTTAAAAATTTAATTTTTTATCATTAATTACAGAAGAAGAGAAAGAGATATTTATAACATTGGCTCTTCTCTCCTTCCATCTTTTTGGTAAAACATAATAACTTTGAACACATTATGTTCGATATTGATCTCTTAATGTTAAAATTTTTATGGTCCAATGCTATTAATTTTTTATTAATGGTCCAATGATGTTAAATTTTTTTTATGGTTCAATGCTTAGAAATGATTATTTGTTACAAAATTGTCAAAGTTGTACATTTTAATTCCTATTAAGTGTTCCTTGCATATATTAAATAATTAATAATAAAATGATAAATGGATATTAAAAAAATGTGACTTAAAAAAAGAACTAATAAATTTGTAGCAACTAAAAATCTTGTAGTAAGAGTCCAATAGGAGTTGCATATTTAATAGGCATTGTCTAAACATTCGACCTTTCAAACTTTTTCACTGGAATTCAGTCAAACAGATCTTGGTGAAATGACAATTTTCTGTTGTTTAAATTTCATTTTTGAATGCATAAATGGATTCACCACCCTAAAAAAACATCAGGGCATTTGAATTATACAGACTGAAAAACAACAGACTGACGATTCCACTGGGGAAGTCATTGTTGTTTAGTCAGTTTCTTCCTCAACTTTTGAATTCATATTCTCAATATCTTTGCCTGTTTTAATCTTTGATTTTTGTTTTCATTATATCAGTAAGTCTTTTCCAGGGATATTGGGAAGTTTTCAGACCCAGATCTGGTAGGTTTATCTTAGATCTATTAGTTCTCACACTTCCACGATCACAGTCGTAGGTTATTCATGCCCATAGAGCAACTAAACCCTTTTGGTAGCTAGTTTCTCCATTGCAGGGAGAAACCAAACCCTTTTGGTCACAAGTTTTTCCACTGCAGGGAGCGACCACTCTGAGAATTACACTACTAGGAGCGACCAGTTCATTGTGGTCACCCTCTAGTCCTCTACAAGGAGTGACCAACGCTTTTTGGTTTCCTTGTGGTCATTAATAGGGTGCGACCATGCTCTAAAAGCCATTTTTTCAAGGGGTATCCTTCAAACAAATTCTAAATCCATGTCTTTCCTTTCTTCCACATTTTTAGATCTTTCTCAGATCTCTCCCAACAGTTATTGCTACAACATTTTTCAAAATCATTTTAAAATCTTTCATTTTGCGTGTCATTTCGTTTATTTGATTAAAATCCCTTTTTGCTTTTGTGGGTATGGTTTAGGTCATCTAATCTCATTCCCCTAGACTTTTAGTGTTGATGGTACTTTTTTGAAGAGAGTTTATTTGTTTTTAAAAATCTTTTAGATTTGCTTCCATTGTTTAAACAAAGCCAACTCTCCTGATTTGCATCTCATCTTAGAGTGCAATCTTTTTCAATTTATTTGAAAACCTTTTTCTACCATTGAAAGCTTGAGTTTTACGTTGACGACATTCTTGTGTTTAAATATTTTATTCGTTGGGTGCTTGTTTTCTCCACCTTCATTTGCTTTTGACTTCTTTGCAATGTGTAATTTAATACTTTCATTTTTATTAAAAGAAAAAGCAAAAGAAGTGTCTCTTTTGTGTTTTCATGTGATTCAGAAAGAAGAAAACAAAAAATTCCCATCCTACTTTCATGGATGGAGTGTCTTGGTACATAATTGAAAGAGCTTGTTTTTGTTTGGGATTTTGTGAACATTAAATCAATAGCTTGGCATTTCATTTTTTTCCATTTGAAAAAATAAAAGTGAAAGTTGCATGTTTTGGGTGTTTATTTCCATTAAGAAGAAAAAGATCTTTTCTCCTTCCCGTAGATAGGATTCATTGAAAGAAAAATTTTTGCATTTCATTCTTTCTACATCATTTTGGAGTCAAGTCATAACATCATTAATTTCACCTTTGTACACCCTTCTAAGTAAAAAAATTATTAAAATCAACCAACACGCTAATAAAATTAACTAAATATTTTTGTTTTTAGTACACCAACATTAGCTTAGAGGTAGAGTCTTTGGACTAGGAAAAGTGAGTAAATTGTCCAAGACTGCTACACAAGATTGTAGAACACTAAAGAGGGACAAAATCCAATTGTTGTATAGGCATAGTTGGGAACCCCCTCTAACACAGGGGCTAAACACGAGGTCACGTGTGGAAGAACAACGAATATTACCACTCCAAATATTGGCCAATCGTAGTGGAAAGAGCGTATATTGGGGGATTTTCTTGAGTGTGTTACTCGTTCATTTGTTCTCAGTGCTTCTCGAATATCGAATCTGTTTGAGGACTTCAGGAGTATTACCAGTACACTTGTCTTTAGTCCTATGGAAGTGATCAAGATTATTTTCGGCATGAAATGGGAGCGGAGATATAATAAAGAAATGCATAGAGATATCGCGTATATCCAATAATATAACAGAAATATATCATAGATGCAACCATAAACATAGAGATACAGTAATACACGATTTCTATTAATGAAATAAATGTAAAAGACTGTAAAAATACAGAGTGAAAGACTTGCTAGAATGGTGGTAGCTTATCTATGAGAAGAGATGTGACAGCTACTTGCATTCGCAAGAAGATGGTTACAATGAGGCTCTGAAGGCCTTTTTACAATAAAAAGGAATTCAAAAAACCCTAGACATCCAAAAAAATAACCCTAGGAGATGAAGCACCAAAAGTCATGTGGGCCCTGTTTGGGTAAGTGAGTACATCAACTTCTCGGGGTCGTAACGTTTGCATACGATATCTGTTATAGGCGTGTGATAGCTTGTTGGAAAGGTATTGTCGAGGAGATTCATTTTGGGGGATCAATCATGCCTTCAACTATCATTGAGGACCTCTATCTCAAAAAATCTTCATTTGGGCCCTCAAAATGGCCCCGGAAGTTAAAAACTACTAAAAACTAGTAAATTGACAAAATTGCCAGAAAAACGTTTCGAGCCAGTCGAAAAAGGTGGTTGGCCACTGATATCCACCTGGATAAATTCTCCATCCTTAGGAAGAAATGGTCTCCATAACATTGAGTTTTCAGGGGAGAGGGAAAAGCATTTGCTGAATCTGTATCTTGGTGAGTTGCTTGCCTTGCTGGAGACATCGCACTGCTCAGTTTGTGGATGTTTGTCACGAACCTGTTGAGGCTGAGCCCATTCAACAAGTCAGGATACATGAGAGGACTATGCACAGAAGGAATCTTTGCGCTTTGCTGCAACCTTGTCAAATTTCTTCTATTTGATAGAAGGTGCTTGGGGCGAGGCTGTAGTGGTTGCAGTGTCCTTCTGTTCTGCTTTTGAACAAATTGTGAAGAAGATAAATTTTGTAGTATGAGATACTACCTTGTGGCACTTTTTAGTTAGAACAGTAGTTGGAACTACCTCTGGTATTCTGTAGAGATGACCCCCCATAGAAACAATGACACTGCGAGGTCGAGACTCATAAACAATATGGCGCTTCCACATGTATGGTTGGCCCAAGAGAACATCATAGACATCCCGTGGGGCAACATCACATAATAACTCATCCTTGAAGGGTTGGATGCCGTACGACAATCGACATTGTTGGCTGACACGGAGATCTCGTCCTTGGCAAAGCCACCTGATGTTGTATGGTTGCGGGTGTGGTGTTGTCGACAATCCCAACTGTTTGACGACCTATGTTGAGATGAGGTTTTTCTGGCTTCCTCTATCAACAATAAAATGCAGTGGGGTCCCATTCACCCACATCTGTGAATGAAAAAGGTTCTCCCCTTCTTCAGGATCTATTGGTTCTTCTGATTGAATTGTTACGGTCGCGACAATAGCAGTGGGGTCCAAGTCAATGATCTGTCCTTTACCATTATTTTTAGAATCAGATTTTGAATCAGGGTTCCACTCTTTGTCTTTGGTCTCGGCCACCATGACTGTTTTGAGTAACATTCATCAGTGTTGTGCCAAGGAATTTTGTGGAACACACACCATTTTCCTATGTGTCCTTCTTTGCCTTCCCATGACACTTCTTTTCCTATGTCTTGGAATGGTTTTCGGGAGACTGTTTGTTAGGGTCGTCCTTGTCATACTTTGGTTGTTGTGAATTTGCATACCCAAATTCCCGTTTGTTATGGTGCTTCATTTTTTTCTCAATTTTAACAGCATATCAATAAGCAACACTGAGTGGTGAGATGTCCAGAAAATCCATTTCAGTCAGGATGTATCTGTGTAGAGCCCCACGGTATTTCAGAACCAAATCTCGATCGGAGTCTTTGATACCCAGCTTGGTGCGCAAGGTATGGAAGGTATTGGTAAAATCCAGAACTACTTGGCCCTTCTCTTGCCACAGTGTGGTCCATCTCATGTAGTGGTCCTCATAGTTGCCAACAGGGTAATACTATTCCTTTACCACATCCACAAAAAAATCCCAAGTGGGATCGACCCCATATATTCCAGACTCCTCTGTGGAACTTTGCTCCTAGTAAGCTTCCCACCAATGTTTGACATGAGGGAGAGCTTTAAGGAGTGCGAAGGTGATCTTTTCTTTGTCCAAAAAATTGTGAACAGAGAAATAACCTTCTAGCAGAGTTAACTATTTTTCTAGGGCTTATGCATCTATATGTCCTTCAAATACAGGAATATCAAAACTGACTTGTACCTTGAAAGGCGAGGTGCCTCCAAAGTGGTCGCTTGATGAAGATGCACCTGATGCTATCAACAGGAATTTAAGGATGTGGGTAAAATCCACCATCATTTCGTCCCTCTGTCGCGTGAGAGCTTCCTCAAGCAACAGATTGATAGGATCGTCTGCTCCGTAGTTTTTCTTTTCTTCCGCCATTGAGGGTTTCTTGGGTGTGCGAGAGCGATTTCATTTAAGAGAGATAAGCTCGAGACACAACTTGCTATGCTCGAAACTTGTCGGGGACATAAACTGAAAAAACAATCAAGAGCATCCTGCTTTGATACCACTGATCCGGATTATTTTCAGCACGAAATGAGAGCGAAGATATAATAAAGAAATGCACAGAGATATCGTGTATATCCAATAATATAACATAAATATATCAGATATGCAACCATAACATAGAGATAAAATAATACATGATTTCTATAAATGAAATAAATGTACAGAGACTGTAAAAATACAGAGTGAAAGACTCGCTAGAATGGTGGCATCTTATCTTTGAGAAGAGGTGTGACGACTACTTGCATTCGCAAGAAGATGGTTACAATGAGACTCTGAATCCCTTTTTAAAATAAACAGGAATGCAAAAAAGCCTAGACATCCAAAAACCTAGCCCTAGGAGATGAAGCGCCAAAAGTCATGTGGGCCCCGTTTGGGTAAGTGAGTACATCAACTTCCCGGGGCTGTAACGTTTGCATACGATCTCGGTTTTAGGCGTGTGGTAGTTCGTTGGAAAAGTATTGTCGAGGATATTCATTTTTGGGGCTCAATCATGCCTTTGGCTATAATTGAGGACCTCGATCTTGAAAAACCTTCATGTAGGCCCTCAAAATGGCCTTGGAAGTTAAAAATTGCTAAAACTAGTAAATTGCCAAAATTGCCAGAAAATTGTTTTGAGCCAGTCAAAAAAAGTGGGTGGCTACCGATATCCACTTGGATCAATCCTCCATCCTTAGGAAGCAATGGTCTCCATTGAATTGAGTTCCCCGGGGAGAGGGAGAAGAATTTACTGAATCTGTATCTTGGTGAGTTGCTTGCCTTGCTGGAGATGTCGTGTTGCTCAGTTTGTGGAAGTTTATCATGAACCAGTTGAGGCTGAGGTCATTCAACAAGTTGGGCTACATGAGAGGACGATGTGCAGAAGGAATATTTTCTCTTTGATGCAACCTTTTCGACTTTATTCTATTTGATAGAAGGTTCTTGGGGCGAGGCTGTAGTGGTTGCAGTGTCCTTTTCTCCTTTTTAACAGATTGTGAAGAAGCTAAATTTTGTAGTATGAGATACTACCTTGCGACACTTTTTAGGTGGAACAGTAGTTGGAACTACCTCTAGTATTCTGTAGAGATGACCCCCCAGAGAAATAATGACACTGCAGGGTTGAGACTCATAAACAACATGGCGCTTCCACATGTATGGTTGGCCCAAGAGAACATCACAGACATCCAGTGGGGCAACATCACATAATACCTAATCATTGAAGGGTTGGATGCTGTATGAAAATCGACATTGTTGGATGACATGGAGATTTCATCCTTGGCAAAGCCATCCGATGTTGTATGGTTGTGGGTGTGGTGTTGTCGACAATCCCATCTGTTTGACGACCTTTGCTAAGATAAGATTCTTCTGGCTTCTGCTATCAACAATAAAATGTAGCAGGGTCACCTTCACACACATCTGTGAATGAAAAAGGCACTCCCCTTCTGCAGAATCTATTTTTTCTTTTGGTTGAATTGTTGTGGTCGCGACAATAGCAGTGGGGTCCACTTCAATGATCTGTCCTTTACCATTATTTTCAGAATCAGATTCTGAATCAGGGTTCGACTCTTTGTCTTTGATCACGACCACCAATGATTGTTTTGAGCGATAGACATCAGTGTTGTGCCAGGGGATTTTGTGGAACTCTCACCATTTTCCAGTGTCCTCCTTTGTCTTCTCGTCACCCTTCTTTTCCTGTGTCTTGGACTGATTTTTGGGAGACTGTTTGTTAGGGCCATTTTTGTCATACTTTGGTTGTTGCGGATTTGCATACCCAAATTGCTATTTGTTCTGGTGCTTAATTTTTTGCTCAATTTTAACAGCATATCGATAAGCAGCACCGAGTGATGGGATGTCAAGAAAATCCATTTCAGTCTGGATGTATCTGTGTAGAGCCCCACAGTATTTCAAAACCAAATTTCGCTCGGAGTCTTTGATACCCAGCTTGGTTCGCAATGTATGGAAGGTATTGGTGAACTCAGGAACTGCTTGGCCCTTCTCTTGCCGTAGTGTGGTCCATCCCATGTACTGGTCCTCACAGTTGCCAACAGGGTAATACTGTTCCTTTACCACATCCACAAAAAAATCCCAAGTGGGATCGGCCCCATATATTCCAGACTCCTTTGTGGAACTTTTATCCCAGTAAGTTTCCCACCAATGTTTTACATGAGGGATATATTTAAGGAGTGCGAAGGTGATATTTTCTTTGTCTAAAAAATTGTGACCAGAGAAATAACCTTCTAGCAGTGTTAACCATTTTTCTAGGGCTCCTGCATCTATCTGTCCTTCAAATACAAGAATATCAAAACTAATTTGTACCTTGAAAGGCAAGGTGCCTCCAAAGTGGTCGCTAGATGAAGATGTGCCTGATGCTATCGGCAGGCGTTTAAGGATGTGGGAAAAATTATCTATCATTTCGTCCCTCAGTCACGTGAGAGCTTGCTCAAGCAACAGATTGATAGGATCATTTGCTTTGTCGTTTTTATTTTTTTTCGCCATTGAGGGTTTCTTGGGAGTGTGAGAGCGATTTTTTTCAAGAGATACAAGATCGAGACCCAACTTTCTATACGTGGACCTTGTCTGGGACATGCACTAAAAAAACAATCAAGTGTAGCCTCCTCTGATACCACTGATCCGGATTATTTTCGGCACAAAATGAGAGTGGAGATATAATAAAGAAATGCACAGAGATATCGCGTATATCCAATAATATAACATAAATATATAAGAGATGCAACCATAAACACAGAGATACACTAATACGCGATTTCTATAAATGAAAGAAATGTACAAAGACTGTAAAAATACAGAGTGAAAGACTCACTAGAATGGTGGCAGCTTATCTCTGAGAAGAGATGTGATGGCTACTCGCATTCGCAAGAATATGGTTACATTGAGGATCTGAAAGCCCTTTTACAATAAAAAGGAATTCCAAAAACCCTAGACATCCAAAAACCTAACCCTAGGACATGAACTGACAAAAGTCATGCGGGCCCCATTTGGGTAAGTGAGTACATCAACTTCTCGGGGTTGTAACGTTTGCATACGATATCAGTTTTAGGTGTTTGATAGCTCGTTGGAAAGGTATTTTCAAGTAGATTCATTTTGGGGGTTCAATAATTCCATAAGATTTCATTGAGAACCTTGATCTCAAAAAACGTTCATTTGGGCCCTCAAAATGGCCCCGGAAGTTAAAAACTACTAAAACTAGTAAATTGCCAAAATTGCCAGAAAACTATTTTGATCTTTTCAGAAAAGGTGGGTGGCCACTGATATCCACCTGGATCAATCCTACCTCCTTAGGAAGCAATGGTCTCCATTGCGTTGAGTTTCAGGGTGAGAGGGAAAAGCATTTGCTGAATCTGTATCTTGGTGAGCTACTTGCCTTGCTGGAGACGTCACGTTGCTCAGTTTGTGGAAGTTTTTCACGAACCTGTTGAGGCTGAGGTCATTCAACAAGTCAGACTACATGAGAGGATGATGTGAAGAAGGAATCTTTGCGCTTTGCTGCAACCTTGTTGACTTGCTTCTATTTAATAGAAGGTGCTTGGGGCGAGGCTGTAGTGGTTGCAGTGTCCTTCTGTTCTTCTTTTGAACAGATTTTGAAGAAGCTAAATTTGGTAGTATGAGATACTACCTTGGGACACCTTTTAGGTGGAACAATAGTTGGAACTACCTATGGTATTCTTTAGAGATTACCCCCCAGAGAAAAAATGACACTGCAGGGTCGAGACTCATAAACAACATGGCGCTTCCACATATATGGTTGGCCCAAGAGAACATCACAGACATCCAGTGATGAACAACATATCGATAAGAAGCATCGAGTGATGAGATGTCCAGAACATCCATTTCAATCTGGATGTATCTTTGTAGAGCCCCACGGTATTTATAAACCAAATGTCGCTCAGAGTCTTTGATACCCAGCTTGGTGCGCAAGGTATGGAAGGTATTGGTGAACTCCAGAACTACTTGGCCCTTTTCTTGCCGCAGTGTGGTCCATCTCATGTATTGGTCCTCATAGTTGCCAACAGGGTAATACTGTTCCTTTACCGCATCCACAAAAAATTCCTAAGTGGGATTGGCCCCATATATTCCAGAGTCCTCTGTGGAACTTTGATCCTAGTAGGTTTCCCACCAATCTTTGACATGAGGGAGAGATTTAAGAAGTGCCAAGGTGATATTTTCTTTGTGGAAAAAATTGTGAACAGAGAAATAACCTTCTAGCAGAGTTAACCATTTTTCTAGGTCTTTTGCATCTATCTATCCTTCAAATACAAGAATATCAAAACTAACTTGTTCCTTGAAAGGCGAGGTGCCTCCAAAGTGGCCGCTTGATGAAGATGCACCTGATGCTATTGTTAGGTGTTTAAGGATGTGGGAAAAATTCTCCATCATTTCGTCCTCTATTGTGTGAGAGATTTCTCAAGCAACAGATTGATAGGATCATCTGGTCCATCGTTTTTCTTTTCTTCTGCCATTGAGGGTTTCTTGGGTGTGTGAGAGAGATTGTCTTCAAGAGATACAAGACTGAGACCCAACTTTCTATACTCGGAGCTCGTCGGGGACATGCACTGAAAAAACAATCAAGAGCAGCCTGCTCTGATACCACTAATCCAGATTATTTTCGGCACGAAATGAGAGCGGAGATATAATAAAGAAATGCACAGATATATCGCGTATATCCAATAATATAACAGAAATATATCAGAGATGAAAACATAAACATAGAGATACAGTAATATGCAATTTCTATAAATGAAAGAAATGTACAGAGACTGTAAAAATAAAGAGTGAAAGACTCGCTAGAATCGTGGCAGCTTATATCTAAGAAGAGATGTGACAGCTACTCGCATTCGCAAGAACATGGTTACAATGAAGCTTTGAAGGCATTTTTACAATAAATAGGAATGCCAAAAACCATAGACATCCAAAAGCCTAGCTCTAGGATAAGAAGCATCAAAAGTCATGTGGGCCCTGTTTGGGTAAGTGAGTACATCAACTTCTCAGGGTCGTAACGTTTGCATTCGATATCCATTTTAGGTGTGTGATAGCTCGTTGGAAAGGTATTGTCGAGGTGATTCATTTTGGGGTCTCAATTATGCCTTTTTCTATCATTTAGGACCTATATCTTGAAAAACCTTCATTTGGGCCCTCAAAATGGCCCTGGAAGTTAAAAACTCCTAAAACTAGTAAATTGCCAGAAAACTATTTTGAGCTAGTCAGAAAAGGTGGGTGGCTTCGATATCCACCTAGATCAATCCTTCCTCCTTAGGAAGCAATGGTATCCATTGCATTGAGTTCCCGGAGGAGAGGAAAAAGCATTTTCTAAATCTGTATCTTGGTGAATTGCTTGCCTTGTTGGAGATGTCGTGCTGCTCAGTTTGTGGAAGTTTGTCACGAACCTATTGAGGCTTAGGCCATTCAAAAAGTTGGGCTACATGAGAGGATGATGCACAAAAGGAATATTTACACTTTGCTACAACCTTTTCGAATTGCTTCTGTTTGATAGAAGGTGCTTGGGGTGAGGCTGTAGTGGTTGCAGTGTCCTTCTGTTCTCCTTTTGAAAAGATTGTGAAGAAGCTAAATTCTGTAGTATGAGATACTACCTTGCGACAATTTTTAGGTGGAATAGTAGTTGGAACTACCTCTAGTATTCTATAGAGATGACCCCCTAGAGAAACATTGACACTACGGGGTCGAGACTCATAAAAAACATGGCGCTTCCACATATATGGTTGTCCCAAGAGAACATCACAAACATCCAGTGGGGAACATCACATAATACCTCATCCTTGAAGGGTTGGATGTCGTATGACAATCGACATTATTGGCTGACATGAAGATCGTGTCCTTGTTGAAGCCACCTGATGTTGTATGGCTGCGGGTGTGGTGTTGTCGATAATCATAACTGTTTGACGACCTCTGCTGAGATGAGGTTCTTCTGGCTTCCGCTATCAACAATAAAATGAAATAGTGTCCCCTACACCCACATTTATGAATGAAAAAGGTGCTCCCCTTCTTCAGGATCTATTGGTTCTTCTGGTTGAATTGTTGTGGTCGTGATAATAGCAATGGTGTCTGTGTCAATGATCTGTCCTATACCATAATTTTCAGAATCAGATTTCGAATCAGGGTTCAACTCTTTGTCTTTGATCTCGACCACCAATGACTGTTTTGAGCCGCATTCATTGGTGTTGTGCCAGGGGGGTTTGTGGAACTCGCACAATTTTTCAGTGTCCTTCTTTGTCTTCCCGTGACCCTTCTTTTCCTGTGCCTTGGATTGGTTTTCGGGAGACTATTTGTTAGGGTCGTCCTTGTCATATCTTGGTTGTTACAGATTTTCATACCCGAATTCCCATTTGTTCTGGTGCTTAAATTTCTTCTCAATTTTAACAACATATCGATAAGCAGCACCGAGTGATGAGATGTCTAGAAAATTCGTTTCAGTCTAGATGTATCTGTGTAGAGCCCCATGGTATTTCAGAACCAAATGTTTTTCGGAGACTTTGACACCCAGCTTGGTGCGCAAGGTATGGAAGGTATTGGTGAACTCCGAAATTGCTTGACCCTTCTCTTGTCGCAGTGTTGTCCATCTCATGTACTGGTCCTCATAGTTGCCAACAGGGTAATATTGTTCCTTTACTGCATCCACAAAAAAATCCCAAGTGGGATCAACCCCATATATTCCATACTCCTCTGTGGAACTTTTCTCCCAGTAAGTTTTCCACCAATATTTGACATGAGGGAGAGCTTTAGGGAGTGCAAAGGTGATCTTTTCTTTGTCGAAAAAATTGTGAACAGAGAAATAACCTTCTAGTAGAGTTAACCATTTTTCTAGGGATTTTGTATCTATCTGTCCTTCAAATATAGAAATATAAAAACTAACTTGTACCTTGAAAGGCGAGGTGCCTCCAAAGTGGTCACTTGATGAATATGTGCCTGATGATATCGACAGGGATTTAATAATGTGGGAAAAATTCTCCATCATTTCGTCCCTCTATCACATGAGAGCTTGCTCAAGCAACAGATTGATAGGATCGTCTGCTCCGTCATTTTTTTTTTCTTCCGTCATTGAGGGTTTCTTAGGGCTCAGGCTGTTCAACAAGTTAGGCTACATGAGAGGACAATGCGTAGAAGGAATCTTTGCACTTTGCTGGAACCTTTTCAACTTGCTTCTGTTTGATAGAAGGTGCTTGGGGTGAGGCTGTAGTGGTTGCAGTGTCCTTCTGTTCTCCTTTTGAACAGATTGTGAAGAAGCTAAATTTTGCAGTATGAGATACTACCTTGCGACACTTTTTAGGTGGAATAGTAGTTGGAACTACCTCTGGTATTCTATAGAGATGACCCCCCAGAGAAACAATGCCATTGTGGGGTTGAGACTCATCAAGAACATGGCGCTTCCACATATATGGTTGGCCCAAGATAACATCACAGACATCCAGTGGGGAAACATCACATAATACCTCATCCTTGAAGGGTTGGATGCCGTATGGAAATCGACATTGTTGGCTGACACGAAGATCTCATCCTTGGCGAAGCCACCCAATGTTGTATGGCTGTGGGTGTGGTGTTGTCGACAATCCCAATTGTTTGATGACCTCTACTGAGATGAGGTTATTTTGGCTTCCGCTAACAACAATAAAATGTAGTGGGGTCCTCTTCACCCACATCCGTGAATTGTTGTGGTCGCGACAATAACAGTTGGGTATGCGTCAATGATCTATCCTTTACCATTATTTTCAGAATCAGATTTTGAATCAGGGTTCGGCTCTTTGTCTTTGATCTCGGCCACCAATGAATTTTTTGAGCGAAATTCATCGGTTTTGTGCTAGGGGATTTTGTGGAACTCGCACCATTTTTTGGTGTCCTTATTTTTTTTCCCGTGACCCTTCTTTTCCTGTGTCTTGGACTAGTTTTCGGGATACTGTTTGTTAGGGCCATCTTTGTCATACTTTAGTTGTTGCGGATTTGCATACCCAAATTCCCATTTGTTATGGTTCTTAAACTTCTTCTCAAGTTTAACAACATATTGATAAGCAACACTGAGTGATGAGACGTCCAGACAATCCATTTCAGTCTGGATGTATCTGTTTAGAGCCCCACGGTATTTCAGAACCAAATCTCGCTCGAAATATTTGATACCCAACTTGGTGCACAACGTATGGAAGGTATTGGTGAACTCCATAACTTCTTGGCCCTTCTCTTTCTGAAGTGTGGTCCATCTCATGTACTAGTCCTCATAGTTGCCAACAGGGTAATACTATTCCTTTACCGCATCCACAAAAAAATCCCAAGTGGGATCAACCCCATATACGCCAGAATCCTTTGTGGAAATTTTCTCCCAATAAGTTTCCCACCAATGTTTGACATGAGGGAGAGATTTAAGGAGTGCAAAGGTGATCTTTTATTTGTTGGAGAAATTGTGAACAACGAAATAACCTTCGAGTAGAGTTAACCATTTTTTTAGGGCTTCTGCATCTATCTGTCCTTCAAATACAGGAATATCAAAACTAACTTGTACCTTGAAAGGCGAGGTGCCTCCAAAGTGGCCTCTGGATGAAGATGCTCCTAATGCTATTGGCAGGAGTTTAAGGATGTGGGAAAAATTTTCCAACATTTTGTCCCTCTGTCGCATGAGAGCTTGTTCAAGCAATAGATTTATAGGATCGTTTGCTCTGTCATTTTTCTTTTCTTCTGCCATTGAGGGTTTATTGGGTGTGTGAGAGTGATTTTATTCAAGAGAGACAAGATCTATACCCAACTTTCTATATTCGTACCTCGTCGGGGACATGCACTGAAAAAAAAATCAAGAGCAACCTTCTCTGATACCACTGATCCAGATTATTTTCGGCACGAAATGAGAGCGGAGATATAATAAATAAATGCACAAAGATATAGTGTATATACAATAATATAACATAAATATATCAGAGATGCAACCATAAACACAAATATACAGTAATACATGATTTCTATAAATGAAAGAAATGTACAGAGACTGTAAAAATATAGAGTGAAAGACTCGCTAGAATGGTGGCAGCTTATCTCTAAGAAGAGATGTGACGGCTACTCGCATTCAAAAGAAGATGGTTACAATGAGTCTCTGAAGGATTTTTTAAAATAATCAGGAATGCAAAAAACCCTATACATCCAAAAAGCTAACCCTAGGAGTTGAAGCGCCAAAAGTCATGTGGGCCCCGTTTGGGTAAGTGAGTACATCAACTTCCCGGGGTCGTAACGTTTGCATACAATCTTCGTTTTAGGCGTGTGATAGCTCATTGGAAAGGTATTGTCAAGGAGATTCATTTTGGGAGCTCAATCATGCCTTTGGCTATCATTGATGACCTCCATCTCAAAAAACCTTCATTTGGGCCCTCAAAATGGCCCCAGAAGTTTAAAACTGCTAAAACTAGTAAATTGCCAAAATTTCTAGAAAATTGTTTTGATCCAGTCGATGACTGGTTTGAGTGACATTCATAGGTGTTGTGCTAGGGGATTTTGTGGAACTCACACCATTTTTCGGTGTCCTTCTTTGTCTTCTCATGACCCTTCTTTTCCTGTGTCTTTGAATGGTTTTCGGGAGACTGTTTGTTAGGGTCCTCTTTGTCATACTTTGGTTGTTGCGGATTTGCATACCCGAATTCCCATTTGTTCTGGTGCTAAAATGTTTTCTTAATTTTAACAGCATATCGATAGGCAGCACCGAGTGATGAGATGTCCAGAAAATCCATTTCAGTCTGGATGTATCTGTGTAGATCCCCACGGTATTTTAGAACCAAATGTCGCTTGGAGTCTTTGATACCCAAATTGATGCGTAATGTATGGAAGGTATTGGTGAACTCCAGAACTACTTGGCCCTTCTCTTGCCATAGTGTGGTCCATCTCATGTACTGGTCCTCATAAATGCCAATAGGGTAATATTTTTCCTTTACCGCATAAAAAAAAAAATCCCAGGTGGGATCAGCCCCATATATTCCAGACTTCTATGTGGAACTTTTCTCCCAGTAAGTTTCCCACCAATGTTTGACATGAGGGAGAGATTTAAGGAGTACGAAGGTGATCTTTTCTTTGTCGAAAAAATTGTGAATAGAGAAATAAGCTTCTAGCAGAGTTAACCATTTTTCTAGGGCTTCTGCATCTATCTATCCTTCAAATATAGGAATATCAAAACTAACTTGTACCTTGAAAGGAGAGGTGCCTCCAAAGTGGCCACTTGATGAAGATGAGCTTGATGCTATCGACAGGCGTTTAAGGATGTGGGAAAAATTCTCCATCATTTCATCCCTCTGTCGTGTGAGAGATTTCTCAGGCAAAAGATTGATAGGATCGTCTGCTCCGTTGTTTTTCTTTTCTTCCACCATTGAGGGTTTCTTGGGTGTGCAAGAGTGATTGTCTTCGAGAGAGACAATCTCGAGAGCCAACTTGCTATACTCGGACCTCGTCGGGGACATGCATTGAAAAAACAATCAAGAGCATCCTGCTCTGATACCACTGATTTGGATTATTTTTAGCATAAAATGAGAGCGGAGATATAATAAAGAAATGCACATAGATATTGCGTATATCCAATAATAAAACAGAAATATATCAGAGATGCAACCGTAAACACAGATATACAGTAATACACGATTTTTATAAATGAAATAAATGTTTAGAGAATGTAAAAATAGAGAGTGAAAGACTCGCTATAATGGTGGTAGCCTTACAATAAAAAGGAATGCCAAAATTCCTAGACATCCAAAAACCTAACCCTAGGAGATGAAGCACCAAAATTCATGTGGGTCCCCTTTGGGTAAGTGAGTACATCAACTTCCCGGGGTCGTAACATTTGCATACGATCTCCATTTTAGGCGTGTGATAGATCGTTGGAAAGGTATTGTCGAGGAGATTCATTTTGGGGGATTAATTATGCCTTTCTCTATCACTGAGGTCCTCAATATTGAAAAACCTTCATTTAGGCCCTCAGAATGGCCCCAAAAGTTAAAAACTACTAAAACTAGTAAATTGCCAAAATTGCCAGAAAACTGTTTTGAGCCAGTCAGAAAAGGTTGGTGGCCACCGATATCCATGTGGATAAATTCTCCCTCTTTAGGAAGCAATGGTATCCATTGCGTTGAGTTCCTAGAGGAGAGGGAAAATCATTTCTTAAATCTGTGTCTTGGTGAGCTTATTGCCTTGCTGGAGACGTCGCGCTGCTTAGTTTATGGAAGTTTGTTACGAACCTATTGAGGCTAAGGCCATTCAACAAGTCAGGCTACATGAGAGGACGATGCACATAAGGAATATTTGCACTTTGCTGCAACCTTTTCGACTTGCTTCTATCTGATAGAAGGTGCTTGGGGCGAGGTTGTAGTGGTTGCAGTGTCCTTCTGTTCTCCTTTTGAACAGATTGTGAAGAAACTAAATTTTGCAGTATTAGATACTACCTTGCGACACTTTTTAGGTGGAACAGTAGTTGGAACTACCTCTAGTATTCTGTAGAGATGACCCCTAGAGAAACAATGACACTGCGGGGTCGAGACTCATAAATAACATGGAGCTTCCACATATATGTTTGGCCCAAGAGAATATCATAGACATCCAGTAGGGCAACATCAAATAATGCCTCATCCTTGAAGGGTTGGATGTCATATGATAATCGACATTGTTGGCTGACACAAAGATCTCATCCTTGGCGACGCCACTCGATGTTGTATGGTTGTGGGTGTGGTGTTGACAAAAATCCCAACTGTCTGACAACCTCTACTGAGATGAGGTTCTTCTGGCTTCCGCTATCAACAATAAAATGTAGTGGGGTCACCTTCACCCACATCTATAAATGAAAAAGGCACTCCCCTTCTTCAGGATCTCTTGGTTCTTCTGGTTGAATTGCTGTGGTCGCGACAATAACAGTGGGGTCCGCGTCAATGATATTTCCTTTACCATTATTTTTAGAATCAGATTATGAATCAGGGTTTAGCTCTTTGTCTCTGACCTCGACCACCAATGACTATTTTGAGTGACATTCATCAGTGTTTTGCTAGGGGATTTTGTGGAACTCACACCATTTTCCAGTGTCCTTCTTTGTAATCCCATGACCCTTCTTTTCCTGTTTCTTGGACTAGTTTTTAGGAGACAATTTATTAGGGTTGTCTTTGTCATACTTTGGTTGTTGCGGATTTGCATACCAGAATTCCCGTTTGTTCTGGTGCTTAAATTTTGTCTCAATTCTAAAATCATATTGATAAGTAGCACCGAGTGATGAGATGTTCGGAAAATCCATTTGAGTCTGGTTGTATCTGTGTAGATCCCCATGGTATTTCAGAACCAAATGTTGCTCATAGTCTTTGATGCCCAACTTTGTGTGCAAGGTATGGAAGGTATTGGTGAGTTCCGGAACTACTTGGCCCTTCTCTTGCCACAGTGTGGTCCATCCCATGTACTTGTCCTCATAGTTGCCAACAGGGTAATATTGTTCCTTTACCGCATCCACAAAAAAATCCCAAGTGGGATCAACCCCATATATTCCAGACTCCTCTGTGGAACTTTGTCCCAGTAAGTTTCCCACCAATGTTTGACATGAGGGAGAGCTTTAGGGAGTGTGATGGTGATCTTTTCTTTGTCGAAAAAATTGTGAACAAAGAATATCAAATACAAGAATATCAAAACTAACTTGTACCTTGAAAGGAGAGGTGCCTCCAAAGCGGCTGCTTGATGAAGATGCGCCTGATGCTATCGGTAGAGATTTAAGGATGTGGGAAAAATTCTCCATCATTTCGTCCCTCTATTGTGTGAGAACTTGCTCAAGCAACAGATTGATAGGATCGTCTGCTCCGTCGTTTTTCTTTCCTTTTTCCATTGAGGGTTTCTTGGGTGTACGAGAGAGATTGTCTTTAAGAAATACAATCTTGAGACCCAACTTGCTATACTCAGAGCTTGTTGGGGACATGCACTGAAAAAAAAATCAAGAGCAACCTGCTCTGATACAACCGATCTAGATTATTTTCGACACGAAATGAAAGCAGAGATATAATAAAGAAATACACAGAGATATCACGTATATCCAATAATATAACAAAAATATATTAGAGATGAAACCATAAACATAGAGATACAGTTATACACGATTTCTATAAATGAAAGAAATGTACAAAGACTGTAAAAATAGAGAGTGAAAGACTCGCTAGAATGGTGGTAGCTTATCTCTGAGAAGAGATGTGATGGCTACTCGCATTCGCAAGAAGATGGTTAAAATGAGGCTCTGAAAGCCTTTTTACAATAAACAGGAATGAAAAAAATCCTAGACATCCAAAAACCTAATCCTAGGAGATGAAGCGCCAAAAGTCATGTGGGCCCCGTTTGGGTAAGTGAGTACATCAACTTCCTAGGGTCGTAACGTTTGCATAAGATCTTCATTTGAGGCATAAGATAGCTCGTTGGAAAGGTATTGTCGAGAAGATGCATTTTGGAGGCTCAATCATGCCTTCGGATATCATTAAGGATGTCTATCTTGAAAAACCTTCATTTGGGCCCTCAAAATGGGCCTGGAAGTTAAAAACTGCTAAAACTAGTAAATTGCCAAAATTGCCAGAAAATTGTTTTGAGCCAGTCGAAAAAGGTGGGTGGCCACCAATATCCACCTAGATCAATCCTCCCTCAGAAAGAAATGGTCTCCATTGCATTGAGTTCCCGGGGGAGAGAGAAAATCATTTGCTAAATCTGTATCTTGGTGAGCTTCTTGCCTTGCTGGAGACGTCGCGCTGCTCAGTTTGTGGAAGTTTGCCACGAACCTATTGACACTGTGGCCATTCAACAAGTTGGTCTACATGAGAGGATGATGCACAGAAGGAATCTTTTCACTTTGCTACAACTTTGTCGACTTTCTTATTTTTGATAAAAGGTGTTAGGGGCGAGGTTGTAGTGGTTGTAGTGTCCTTTTGTTCTCCTTTTGAACAGATTGTGAAGAAGCTAAATTTTGCAAT
>JASDQU010947562.1:8059-20198 GCA_032191745.1 Picea mariana
TATATATATATATATTGTTGTTGAATTTGACTATGCAAGCATTACGTGAGGTTGGCCTATATTTGGCATGGCAATGAATTTTGCATTTGGCATGGCGATGTATTTTGCATTTGGCATGGCGATGTATTTTACATTTGAGCTTGGCCTGTATTTGGCATGGCAATGAATTTTGCATTTGGCATGGCGATGTATTTTACATTTGACATGAAGGATACGAATAGGAGGAACAACAGAAGCTGAAATTTTCCGTTCATTTCCTACATTCTGAGTAAGTTGCTACATTCTGAGTAAATTTTATTGACCAGGAAGGAATTCTTCACGTTAGAAACAAAATTTTCGTTCATTTACTTACAATAAGATTCCATTCAGTGTTTAACCTGTATATATGTGGTAGATTAAAGGAAGAGTATATTTGTTTTTAAAGTTCAAGACATTCAGTCAGAGCTTTACTATGCGGTAGGTTCCAAAAGTTCGTGCCCTAGAAATTTACATTACTAAAGAGTCTATCCTAAATTAACAGTTAATATGATTACCATTTGATAGGGTTTTAATCCTTGTAATCATCAAGTTATCTCTATTTTTGTAATCATCAAGTTATCTCTATTTTTTCATTTTTATGCATCTCATTTTTTTAAGCTCTAGTAGGGTTTTCTAATGAAGTTTAGTATGTTTGTGGCACCTTGCTTGTTTGTGGATCTAATGGGTATAGTTTCATTTAGTTCTCTTTTACACCACCGGTGGCTACCTTAGACCACCACAGTGCTTGGGTTTTTTTTACTATAATTTTTTTCTTTTACTGTTTATTATTGTGATTCTATTGGATAGTGCCTTATTCGATATAAGGGAACAAAGTCACTTCAACAGGATGTTAAAAAGCCGCAAAAACTAAGCACCTGACAAAAAATGACTGACCTTGTAAGGATTGTTGGGAATTATGAAAATTGTCTAGAATTATGATTCCAGAATTTTTCGTGGTTCTGCCCCTACCTCTCACGGTTTTGGGAAATCTGCACAACAGTATTGATTAGCAACAACTGGTGTCTCTACTTTGTAGAGTTGATTCCTAATTGAAGCAGCTTGGTTTTTGGCACTTGATTTTTATTTTTTTTTGGGTCTCGCATAGCACGTGAATGCAACATACCGTTCTCTAATTTTTTAGACGAATTGGGCTTCTGTCTTGGTAACAAAAGCAACATTTTGGAGTCCTTAAGTCATGAACCTCTAAAAGCATACCGTTCTCTATTTTTTTAGATGAATTGGTCTTCTCTCTTGGTAACAAAAGCGACATTTTAGAGTCCTTAAATCATGAAAAAAACTCAAAACCTCAATTTGTAGAGTGGGTTTTGAGAGTGTAAACAACATAATTCATTGAGTTTTTAAAATATATGAATTACTTTGTAAGAAAAAATTTGCAAAAATTAATCCTTAATCCCTAATTGGATAATCAATGGAAAACTAGTTATTTGTGAAAATGATCCTCTCTTACAACATCTTGGGCAAGGTAGTAAAAGTAGGGAAAGAGTTGTTCAATTATGGTTTAATTTAGGTTACAATTGGTAATGTGGTTCTTGGGAACGAGCACTGTGAGTAGGGAGTTGGTAATGTGGTTCTTGGGAACGACCATTGTGAGTAGGGAGTTCCGTACATTGTTTAAGACAATGTTTTTTGGAATTTTTAAAAAGCCATTAACATATTGGAATGTATATGTTAATTTTGTAAGTCAGTTTCTCTTGTCATACCCTTCACCTAGCAAATACTAGTCAATGTCATAATACTATTTGGATGTATTTATTAGACAACTTTTTAATGCCCATATTTCTTGTGCTTGCTACTCTAGAGCTTTGCTAACTCTTTTAACATCAAATTAAATGTAACTGATAATAGGAAGTAATTGTTGCAAATATTATTTATTCTTTAAGTCTTCACTCAAAAGGTCCTGCCTACAAGATCAAGCTTTGACTTGCACTTCACAGCAGATCTGAAATTTGATGGATATTCTCCTTGAATGTCGAGCCATTGAAGGTTTTGAACCATATTTTTAGCGTTTTACTCCTTACATTAGGGTCAACATGTACTTTCTTGATATCTTTGAGGTGCTCGATCGTGAAAAAACTTTGTTTAGGCCTTCAAAATGGCCTCGGAAGTTTAGGAACCGAAAAATGACTAAAAATAGTAAATTTCCAATGAACTATTTTGAGCCAGTTGGAATAGGTGGGTAGCCACCGAGATCCTCCTGGATCAATCCTCCCTCCTTAGGAATAAATGGTCTCCATTGAGTTAAGTTCCGAGGGGAGAGGGGAAAGTGTTTGTTGAATCTGAATCCTGGTGAGTTGCTTGCCTTGCTGGAGAATTCGTGTTGCTTAGCTTGTTGAAGGTTGTCACGAACCTGTTGTTGGCGGGGTTGAATCTATTCAACCGACCTGTTGAATCTTGGCTTGACTGGGCAGTGTGTAGGCACCTTTGTAGGTGAAGAAACAATATATTCCTTCTCTTCTGCATTCTGCTTATGTTGGAAAGAAATTTCTTGGGCCAAGGCTGCAGTGGTTGAAGTGTCCTTCTATTCACCTTTTGAACAGATTGTGAAGACGTTGAATTTTGTAGTATGAGATACTACCTTGCGACATTGTTTAGGTGGGAAAGTAGTCGGAACTACCTATGGTATCGTATAAAGATGACCCCCAGAGTAACAATGACAGTATGAGGTCGACACTCATAAATAACATGGTGCTTCCACATATATGGTTGGCCCAAAAGAACATCACATACATCTAGTGGCTAGGAAACATCACATAATACCTCATCCTTGAAGGGTTGGATCGACATTGTTGGATGAAACAAAGATCTTATCCCTAGCAAAGCCACCCGATGTTGTATGGTTGTAGGTTTCCCCTTCACCCACATCTGTGAATGAAAAAGGTGCTCCCCCTCTTCAGAATATGTTGGTTCTTTTGGTTGAATTGTTGTGGTCGTGATAGAAGCAGTTGGGTCTATGTCGATGATCTGTCTTCTACCAGTTTTTTCTGAATCATATCATGAATCAGGGTTTGGCTCCTTTTCTTTGATCTCAGCCACCAATGACTATTTTGAGCTACATTCATCAATGTTGTGACAGGGGATTTTGTGGAAATCACACCATTTTCTAGTGTCCTTCTTCATCTTTCCATTACCCTTATTTTCCTATGGCTTGGACTGGTTTTTTGAAGGCTGGTTGTTAGGGCCGTCTTTACCATACTTTGGTTGTTGCAGATTTGCAAACTCGAACTCCTGCTTGTTTTGGTGCTTAAATTTCTTCTTGATTTTAACAACATATAGATAAGTAGCACCCAATGTTGAGATGTCAAAAAAATCCATTTCAGTTTGGATGTATCTGTGTAGAGCCCCATGGTATTTCAGAACCAAATGTCTCTCAGAGGCTTTGATACCTAGCTTGGTGTGAAAGGTATGGAAGGTATTGGTGAACTCTGTCACTATTTGGCCCCTCTCTTGACGTAGTGTGGTCCATCTCATTTACTGGTCGTCATAGTTACCAACATGGTAATATTGTTCCTTGACCACATCCAAAAAAAAATCCCAAGTGGGCTCAACCCCATATATTCCAAATTCCTATGTGAAAAATTTCTCCCAATAAGTTTCCCACTAATGTTTGACATATGGGAGAGCCTTAAGGATTTTGAAGGTGATATTTTCCCTGTCAGAAAAATTGTGAACGAAGAAATAACCTTGTAGCAGATTTAACCATTTTTCTAGGGCATACGCATCTATCTGACCTTCAAATATGAGAATATAAAAATTAAATTGTACCTTGAAAGGAGAGGTACTTCCAAAGTGATCATTTGATGAATACGTGTATTTTTTTATCGATAGGCGTTGAAGGATGTGGGAAACATTCTCCATCATTTCGTCCCTCTGTCGCATGAGAGCTTGCTTAAGCAACAGATTAATAGAATCTTATGCTCCATCTCTTTTATTTTCTTCCACCATGGAGCGTTTCTTGGGCATGCGAGAGTGATTTTCCTGAAGAGATATAAGTTCAAGACCCAACTTTCTATACTCAGACCTCATCGGGGACATGCATTGAAAAATGATCAAGAGCATCTTACTCTTTTACCACTGATCTGAATTATTTTGAGCACAAAATGAGAGCGGAGATATAATAAAGAAATGTAGAGAGATGTATCATATATCCAATAATTTAATAGAGATATATCATAGATAAAACCATAAACACAGAGATACAGTAATACACAATTTCTATTAATGAGCGAAATGTACAAAATTGTAGAAATACAGAGTGAAAGACTCGCTAGAATGGTGGAAGATTATCTCTAAGAAGAGATGTGATGGAAACTCACATTCACAAGAAGATGAATGTTAAAATGAGGCTCCAAAGGAATTTTTATCATAAATAAAATCCAAAACCCTAACCCTGGAAGATGAAAATCCAACAGTTTTGTGGACCCTGTTTTGGGTAGTTTGGTGTATCAACTTCTCGAGGGAATAACTTTGGCATACAATCTATGTTTGGGGTGCATGATAGCTCATTGGAAAGGTATCAACGAGGAGATTCATTTTTTAGGCTCAATCTGATATTTTTATGTACATTGAGGTGTGTTACACATGAAATTTTCACACCTAGGTACCTCGCCCTAAGTGTCGTAAAATGTCATATAAGTGTCTCATACACTTTGACACCATGGAATAACCTATGTCACAATCCCTAATCAATGTGGAGGAGGGATATATTACTTGAAGGAAAAAAATACCAAGTACACATGAATTATTATTAATATTCANTGAGAGATATTTCCTCCCCAAAATCCTTAAGAGATATTTTCTCCCTAAATATCTTAGAGATCCCTTTCTTAGTGGATCTGATGAGAGATCCTCTCCATGGTGGTTAATCCTCCAAATCTTATATAATGAGGGATTTCCATGGAGGAAGGGGAGAATGGAGATTGAGAATTATACCAGACTTATGATCTCATGAGTGTTATGTCATTTGGAACATCAACATTCTGTGCGTGGACTATTTAAGCAAGGGTTTGGACAAGGGGAACTTGATGAAGCTGCTACACTCACATCTATGGTTGTAAGTTTTCTTCATTGTTGTTCTCATTGATATAATATGCTTGGCCTATTTCTTTCAAATCTGTGTTTGATCTCACATGAATTTGTCTCTAATAGATAGATCTATTTCGAGCTAATCTCAATAGAGTAGGAAGCTAGTTGTATCTTCGTTTGTCTACAGGGCTTATCGAGGAATTTATGATTAGAGATCAACTCGGACTGTGCAGGGACAAACACCGGTAAAAAGGTACTTATTTTCTCCTTCCTCCTCACACATTAGTTTATCTAGATCTAAAAGGAAGTCAGTGTCCATGTTAAGCACCTTATGTCTTAAGAGTTAAGAGTCTAGCTCTCAAGAGGAGATCTACCTGTCCACAGGGAGATTTTCCTTCAACAAGGTGCCCAATCGTGAAAAAAATAATTAGTCCTTCAAAATGGCCCCGGAAGTTTAGGAACCGAAAAACTGCTAAAAGTAGTAAATTTCCAACGAACTATTTTGAGCTAGTTGGAATAGTTGGGTGGCCACCGAGATCCTCCTGGATCATAAAAATCCCTGAGTTCTCTAGCACCAATTGAAAGGAGGCTACAACCATGTTACAAAGAAAGTCTCTCTATGGCATGGGGTAAACCACAATAGACAGAATGACTGCAAAAATCAAATCTAATCCCAAGTATGATATATAAATGAAAATGCTAACAAGACAAGATCAAGAGCCTACCTCGATCGAACGTTCGATGAAGACCATCATTGAGCACGCAAATCAAATATTTATATCTACAACTTGTCCTCAACAACTAAGATACGCAAGCATATGGTGATAATATATAATGTTAGCATATAAAATAGCATAATCCATTAACATACATGACAAATATGCCCATGGAATAATAATTCAAATATTTGCAAGATATCAATTGGATGAGAAAATAGTATTTATATTAAAAATGATCAACATAAGTGTATAAGTGACAAACTTCTATGTCGGCACATCTCGGAACCGAGAAGCTAAGTCCCTTCCAGCTGGGTCTCCACCACTTCAATCCTCCACCAAAGGAAATCTCTTATAAAGGAGACAATGAGGTTCTCCATCAAAGAAGGAAGATCTTGGGGGCTGAAAAATGAGTTCAGACTTTAAATGATAAAGGGATGCAGAGTCAATGTGAAGTGAAAATTTCTCGAGAGTATCTTTGCTCTCAAATTCGAATTCTCTTCTTCTCCATGGCTTGGATATGGCTCAATTTATAGCCTTCAACTAGAACCAAAGGGTCGAGTCGGAACATTTCCAATATATGGAAGGTCAAAGATCATGGATATCGTGAAATGACATGGAAACCCAACACAATTTTTAATTTTGAGCACCAAACCCAATGTACGCGGAATGTAGTGGTGAAACCTACGTATATGCATGTTGTCTAACTGGTAGGGTGTGTATATGTGGAAAAATATAATTTTTTGCCTCTAGGAAGTACAAAAGGGGACTTCAAGTCTGCATAGGGAAATAGAAAGGCCATCCAAGCAAGTTTCATGGGGTGAGGAAAACTTTCTATAACAGATGCCCCCTAATGTGTGAGGTCAGAGGAGTATGTGTGATGGTCGAAATACATTATAATTGCCAGAAGTGGATTAATGGAGACTCAGCTGGAAGTGCTAGTTGCTAATGAGAATATTACAATCCATAATTACTTTGTACACATGGCTACCAATTTGAATTACACTACAGATCCATGTGGAAATATACCAAATAGTTGTTCATGGCCATGAATAGGAAATACAAAGTAGACACATGCCATAGGTTTTCATAGTCACGAACAAGGCTCAGTTGAAACCAATCTCAAAATCAATCTGAAGATATATGTATACAATGGAGTACAATATGATCTCCCATTATCACTGAATTCACATAGGTACTGGTTTAATGAAATACAACAACATAATAGGAATGTTGCTATTGTAAGTTGAATGTCTTCTACACTATCCGCCAAAGGTGCAAGTCTACATTATGTGAATAGAGGATTTGATGTCGAACACAATGAGACTTCATTTGATTACCGGTCATTAAGGTATATCATTAACAAATGTGAGACAGCCTACCGATAATTAAAGTAGGTATGAAGGCACCGAGTACATTCTTACACGTGTGAATAAAGGTGTTGAGGTCGAACACTTGAATAATCTATCGATCAGGGGACATTGATGTATTCCCAACTATCGATGGTAGGAGAACCTCCCACTGATGACTACAATCCTCTAGGTACTCATAGGACTCTAGGTCTCATTTCTATAATAAATGAGTTGAATTCGATGGAAGGAGACCCTTTGAAAGGACAGAATTAAGGCATCTATCATTAGTCAACACGAGGTACAAATAAATAGCTTGAGGATTTGGATGAAATCAGACGAAGAGGATGTTCATGAACCAATGAATAGGTGTGTCTTTCACATGCACCAGATGCAAGTAGTGCACAAAAAAGACCCTCTGAATAGTATCTAATAAGGAAAATTTCTGACAAAGGTGAGGAAACCACCAATAGGGATAATGGCATCCAAGACACTACATGAATCCCAATGTGTGAATATATTTATTTTGTTGGTTGTGAAGCCTGATTATCTTCATGACTCAAAGGTCTTGTGTTTTTCAATTGTGTTTATACCCCATGAAGACTTTACACCCCAGAAGTATGTACACTCTTCCATGCAGGGGAGTGCAGAGGGGGTGTACCCCCTCTGTAGGGTCCGGAGGAAAGAGGGACCCCGATGAGGTTTCGGGGGTAGCATCCCCTGATAGGGGTTTGAGGGCAAAGACCTCGAAGGAAAAATTTCCTTGTAAAAGTATATTGTAATTTCATTGTAAATCTGGACCGTTCATTATAAGGTCATAGATCTAACGGTAGAAATTATGTTAGAGTTTTTTTACCTAGAAGGCAACCCTCTTTTATGAGGGAAATGTATTGCGGCTATGTATGATGGCGAGTAGTGTATTCTGAGAGAGGAGACTATGAGAGAAAGAAGAGGAAGTTACAGCAGGTTTTGTTGTAGGTTGTGTCCCTTCATTTGCTGGATAATAATAAAGGAAGGACTTGGCAATTTCTCTGGTGGACATAGCCCACACTGGGTGAATCTCATAAATCTGTGTCTCTCTTGTATTGTGTATCTTCTGTGTTTTGTTTCCGCATTTGTTTTATTTTATTGCTCTGCAGTCCTGTTTTTCTAACAATTTCTTCCATGAGTTCCATCACCATCAACTGAATACTTTGACACAAGAATCTCTCAAGGCCAAAGAACAATCTTCTAATCTCAAATCAGAAGCTAAAGTCATAAAAAAAAAAATTTAACCCTTTTCTCATGAGAGAAGTCTCCTTTTATAGATTGAAGAGGAGGTTAGGATCTCCCCGAATCAAGAGTACGAGTGATATCCAAACCAATTGGAGGACACCTCATATCCAAAGCTTCTCTTATAGAAACTTCACTAATTTCTTATTTTTCCTCCCTTTCAAAAAGTGTCGCACCTTGGGAACTAGCAACACGAGACACTATCTCTTGTTGTTGTGGTGAAACATGCGACTTAAGAGTGTTGCATGTTGTAGTAGTGCAACATGTGACACTTTCACAAAAAAGTTCTTTTAAATACATTGTGGCTTCTTTCAAGGAAAGGTCTTTCTTCGGTGATCATGGATTTTAAGATTTGGATGATGGAAAGTAGGTGAAAATTATTAGTTGCGAAAAAATAATGTATAACAATATTGTATCACATACAAAAATATGTTTCTTTGGGTCCTCCGACCCCACTCCATGGAATTCAAGATTCCTCAATGTATTATCTATTCCTTCCATCGTGTATTTTCCACTACTTGAATGACTTTGGTTTGTTGTACTACTTCTAATGTTTTGACTATTGTTATGACTTCCTCCACTAACTACATCTTCTCTCGAACAAGTTATGGTTCCTCCTTAAATTCTTAGTGACACACAAGGGGTCGTGGGTTCAATGCAGATTCTGATATGAGATGGGACCTCATTCTTCTATTGGACTGTACTGAGGATCTTGTTCTCTCTCTTTCATTTTCTTATATAGTGTGATCTCTAGCACTACGTTGGGTTCTCTATGATACTCTTCTCTCTCAGCCACAGTCTCCCTCCTACTATACCTAAAAATTTTCCCACGGCGCAATACTCCAATCTCTCCATATGAATCACTGTCTTCTTCTCTCAGCATCCTCAGTCCATCTGTTCCTTCATCCTTTCACTCATCTCTTCTCAAAACATCTTTTGGTCATTCCCCAACCCCCTATGTGTGTGAAGGTGCCTAGGAGTTAGATTCCATATTCATAACATTTGTTTCGCACAAAAACATATTTATCCAAGTGGACAATGCATTCAGATATTTTCTGCATGAACCCTTGAAAAAATCTCTTTTGGTGACACTATAAGACCATGTACAATCTACTGAAAGCTTTGTGATGCAACCCCCCAATATACTATTCAACCAAAAATAAATTGCGCGAGAAACTTTATTACTTAATGTATTCAATTGTCTGATCAATTCAGGAGTCCAATTTCTCAGAGCCTCAGCTCGATATATTCCAATGTTCTCAACTAACCTCTCTAACCATTCAGTCAGAATTATCAGAAATTCACCAAAGAATATTTCATGAAGATCTGTGAATACATACCTTTGCAACCACTATTCCTCGCTAAGTCGTGATTTCCTATTATGTTCTCTGGAAAATTATCGTTGCTTCCTCTCTAGCCATTTTGTGAACTCTTGCTTATTCAACCTCCAAAACACTCCCCTCAATTACATATCTCGATCCCAGTAATAGAACCATTTGTTTTCACGCGCGGGGAAAACCCTAGGTTCATAAGAATAAATAACCAACAAAACCCTTAGACAACATCCCTTTCAGCATCACCTACAAGCAATTGAAGTCTTACCTGAGGCATCTAGAGGGGCTGTAGGAACCAAGTTTTTGTAGTGATGAGGGGAAGTGAGGCATTCAATCTGTTCTTTTGAACCATCTACTCAGGTGCACAGTTTCCATCAGTTAACAATGTTTATCATTCATTATACTTAGTGCACAACATTACCTTTCTTAGCAGTCGTTCATTCATTAATCACTTCAGTTTGCAGCATTAAAACATTATAGATATAACCACAATAATAATTCTTTAGTAGCCTTTATCATTTTCCATAACAAGTTAACCATGCAACAAATCTAGACTACTCATCTATCAGATTTATCATAATAGAAAATACACATCATCACATCAAGACACATATTTTAACGTGGTTCACCCCAATATTTGGCTATGTCCACAATGGTTGGCTTCTTATATTATTCATTCATAATTGTCTTACAACTACACACTGCGCTTACAAAATATGCAACAACAAAATTACCCAAACATTCCTAGTCATTCTACTGCAGTGCAAGCCTTCCTCCTCAATCATACATCCAAAACTCGGGATCTACTCCTCAACACTAGACTGTACTAAACCAACAAAAGATCGATATTCACCAATAATGACCAACTTCTCTACCCAAAAAACTTTTTCATATTTATAAATAGGAAATAGGGCTAAGCATGTTATAATGTGGTTACAAAGTGGACAAAATGTCCCAAAAATCCCAACGGTTTATCATTGTTTTACGCCTTTTATACACCACTCTGTTGCATTCCCTTTTGTCACATGCTTTGATCCCTTAAAAACCTCTCCCCTTCACGCACTCTGGTCCATATTTTAAATTCCTTTTATTCTTTGAGTTGTTGTGGTGCAGATCCCAAAACTTGTCAAAAGTTATCCAAACTTAACCAAAATGCCTATCCAGCAATTTATGAAAATTCCATCCATAATAAAATGCCATGATCATCTCTTCTATTTTATGTACTTGCAATGTGTTTTGATAAGATGTCTACTATAGGTTTACATGCAAATTGTTTGTCATAAGTAACCAACCAGCTCAAAACATTGTTTGCAAAGTATTTGATTAAAATAATCAACATGAAAAAGATTATCCTAGCCTGCTATAATTGGGGACATTACATCGTAGTATTTCATTTGGTTCAGATCTGTAGGGATGGATGATTATTTGTAGAGCAGCGACGTTGAAACAGGTCGTGGGAGGCTAGAAGAGCCTTGGAGTAGTTGACATCATTGGCATTATTCCATGTTTTATGTTTGAGTTGTTTTTTGTTAGTGTACATTGCAGCTGCCTTGCATCCATTAGATTTATGTGTTTAGGATTATTTTGCAGTTGTTATTACAACCATTAGATATCTTTGTGATTTTGGGGTTTCAAACCATAATAAGATTTCATTGTTATCTTCTATATTTTCAGTGTAGTGGAGGCATGCAATATGTTTGACAATATTCTTATCCTGGAAACATATGCAGATTGTTTGCAAAAAATTAGGATTGGCCTTAATACAAGTGTATGTCAAATTTACACAAAGAGAAACTACAATTTTTGGACAGTAAACATAATATTCTACCCTAGCCTAGTTGGGGACATTACAAGGAGATGGAAGAATCCAAGAGAAAGTGAGGAAACAAAAGCAAATAAAGAAAGAAAGAGGGCAGGGAGTGAATGGAGATAGGGAAGGAAGTGAAACTCCACAAAGGAAGCCTATTGATCAAGGTGGTGAATTGTGGGTTTCCAAGATTGGCACAGTTTGTATCCATCTTCGCAATTAAAATTATTAGTATTTTTTTCTATTTCAAGAGCTTCCCGAATGAGCCGAGTGGAGTAGTAAGAGGACTAGGCTAGAATTTTAGTTTGGTAAAAGAAAATGAGGTGCTTGGATTTGGAGGAGTGTTCGGCGATAGATGATTGGGAGATTCGGTTGTGGGTCATATCAGCTATATGTTCTTTGAGACGGGATTTGAAGGATCTACCAGTTTGACCCATGTAATATTTTCCACAAAAGCAAGGGATTTGGTAAACTCTTGGGCCTAACATTGGGTCAGACTTGTCTTTAGAAGTTATGAAGAGTTGTGTAATGGTTTTATATGGTTTGAATACAGTTTTAATATTATTTTTAGCTAGGAGTTTAGAGATCATATCAGTGGTC
>JASDQU010947563.1:37115-48920 GCA_032191745.1 Picea mariana
ATGACGAGCACAGAAACAATCTGCCCTACGTGGCCCGTGCCATTTCCCTCCACCTTTTCCAAAAATATTCGTAATCCATGACGATGCACGGAAACAATTTGCCCCGTGGAGCTTTTTAAAAATAAATTAAAACTAGGTTGACTTAGAACTCATATACATACCTGTTATTCTAGAATTTTGTGGAATCCTAGGGTTAGCTTGATTCTACAATATACATAAAACAGTTCTCGTAAACTTACAAAAATTGAATAATGTGTCAATTAGGTTTGAAAAAGGTTTTATGCACTTATAATTTACCCCTAATATTTTGCAATTAATATTAAGTGGGTTACATCATGTTTCTAGGTAGAGAAAAAGAAAATAAGTATTTTTTTGTGGTGTGACTTTCAACTTTTAGGATGAATGTCCCCAAAAAAAAAAAAAAGTTGAACAATTTATTTGACATTGATCTATGAAAATGTCTATCAAGAATGATACCACTTTCTAGATTGCCACTATCTTCCTTGCTGRTTAAGCCAAAGTAAGAGCACTATTTAAATCATAATCCATAAAGTATACCCTTATCTTCATAATAAAATATGACCTTATTATGTCACATGGAAAGTGAGAGACGTGGACTATACAATTTCTTCTTCAACATAATCTAAAGAAAGGGACCTTACACAATTTCAAGAGGCATGTTGTGTAGATTGCATTAGGGTCTCATATGTGTCAAGGGACCCTATGCTATTGGAGAGAATCGATATTGAAGATATTGGCTTGTGAGTAATTAATATTATCTTTACATAATTTTGTAAATAAATGAATATAAGTATTAATGTTATGTATATCTATTGGTTGTAGTTTGGGTGATTGGGAGGAATGATTGTTACCCTCCTTACCCAGGTTCAATTCATTGTAAAAGATAGGTGATTCCCTTAAATGGGTCTATATATATATATGAAAAACTCAAAAAAATCATCACACTTCAAATATTTCAAAGATTCAACAATGAGACTATGATGGGAAGAGGGGTAGATGTTAAAGTTTTCAATCACAATAAAATTTAGTGATGAAGAAAGGAAAAAGGAAAATAAATAAAAATGGAAAGGTGAGAAATGGTGATCGAGGAAGAGAGAATGAGAGGAAGTAGAAATAATCTATAATGAAAACAATCTAAAGATGGGTGAAAAAACATGGTATCAAAAGAAGAAGGAAAGACAATAAAAAGTTTTTAAATGCCAAAAATTGTAAGATGAAACTAAGAGAAAGGGGATGGAAAGGTTTTCATTGAGAGAATCCTAACTACAGGAAATCGTAGAGGTCCAAGAAGGAGAATGAAATCATTTTGGTCTTAATCTTTAAAGAGATATTGTAGAAAATAGATACAAGTTTGTGAGCAACAATATGACATYATTAGGGAATCTTGGAGKTCAAAGTAAAGTAGGTCATCWTAGGATCGACGTTGAGAATGTTGAGGGAAAAGGWAACAAGGGCCCAAAGGAAGGGATGTTACAACAAGAGAGASGTATGAACATATGGGAGTTCARAGCCCCAAGTGGGAAAGTGGTATAGGATTGTCAAAGCGTAACAACAAGAACTCAATAAGAACCAAAGTCAACGAGATACTAGATCKTGACACCATTACAGAAGATAATGCTAAATAAAAAGAAGTTTTGTATAATGAAGTTTGATGCCCAAGAGGCAATAAAACATGAAGAAAGAGAAGTGGAGGATGGTGGGGCCCAAYGAGCCATTTCATAGGTCAAGACTCTAAATGGTGTTTATAAAAGTGAAAAAAARTACAAAAGGAGGAGCAAAGGGAAATTGTGGAGAAAAGGAGAAAATAAAGGGTTTACTCCCAATGAGTAGCATGARTCACGGAAGCATCAAGAAYGTGGAAAAGAAAAATAMAAGAAAWTAATTTAATMCATGAATGAGGTCTCARATAAGTGAAACATTTAAGCTAATGGAGAGAAGAAAGAAGGGCAATAGCAAGTCATTAAAAAAAGTTACTAGAAGGGTACGAGAGTAAATAGAGGGAAGCCAATGTCAGAAAGAGTTCACTCCTCGGAATTTTAAAGAGCATCAATGGTAGAGATGAGACTTAAAAATTAGAGAGGGGAGTGCTAATGCACAACAATATAATAATGTTCATGAATTCTAGTAATAAAAGGAGTAGACTAGTTTATGATGTCTATAAATTGTATGTGCATATGTCTCTCCATTCCTAAGCAAATTGTGCATTCTATACCACTAATTATGTGTTATGAGTTGTAGAAATATTGTTGCAAAAAATTGTTGGAGATTTTCTTAGTTGGGCCCAATGTAGTTTTTACTTGTGTGGAGGATCAACAAAATCAATAGGGGTCATTATGGTGCTAAAGATAATTGATGATTGAATGCCAAGTTTGGTTAATCTTATATTCATCTTAATGATTGATGTTGTTAGGGTTTTTCTCAATCTCAATAACTTCTCTAATGAACCTAGTGTATGAGTGTTGGGTTTTAGATAAAATTTCAGTTTGGTCAAACAAAATATGGGGTTTGGTATAGGTAGAACGTTCAACGATGGAAAATTTAGATGTATGATTGTGGTTAGTATTATCTATATTCTCCTAAGTCCAATTTGTATAGATTGAGTTGTTTGAAAAATATTTAAAACCTCACAGAAACATGCAATCTCGTAAACGTTGAGCTAAAGGAGAGGGGCTATTTTCTCTTTCACACTATTAAAGAGGTTCTTTATAGTTTTGTGGTGTTTGAAATGATTCATATATTCTCTTTGGTGAGAATTTTGGTGATCATGTTAGTGATACCATGTATGTAGCACTAGTAGGCATTACTTATGGTGGAATGGGACTTGAGGAGAGACCATTTTTTAAAATGGAAAGCCTAATGGTTTGTTATTTTAAAAGGTAATGTAACCATCATTTCAAAAAGTTATTGTAAGAGGAGGTTTCTCTTAATCAAGGTACTTATTATTAGAAATATAAAGAGCTTTAGTGACTAGGGTGATGACGCCCAAACCACAAGAGCTCAAAACAAAGAAGCATAAAAAGCTTAAAATATTGCAAATCATTGTTGGAGAGAAATATTGGAGAAAATGTATTAATATAGCATTATGAGATTGAATAGGAAAAATCACCACGAATGTAAATTTGTGAAGCCAACACATCTCTATAAAATCTAAAAAAAAATATTAAAAAAAAAACACAAATTAGAAATCATGAGCCAAACCACAACAACTATACAATAAAAAAACAAACAATCATCATCGAAAGGGTCATAGCTCACTCTCTTCCCTCGATGAAGCACCTCCTTACTCTACCTTACTATCGAATAATTTCCCACATAATGTGGGTGAAATTATTTGATTTTTGAGGATTTTTTAAGAAGTGTCAACAAAGGTAAAATGGAGGAAACATATGTCTTTCCTCCTTCCAATTCCTCCATATTACACAAAACCAACTTTATAAAAGCATGTCTTAAATTGGTTATTTCACTTTAAAAATAATGTAGATGTAATTTTTGAAATAGGAATTTTGGAGTGAGTTGTGCATTTAATAATAACAAATAAATTACAGTTTTTTGTGATGTGAGTTAATATGAAGCATCATGCAATGTGTCAATTATCGACTTGTTGTTTGGTGCATCTTGTTTGTTCGATGGTAAATAGTGTGTATCAATCAGACAAGATGCACCAGGTAGTGATCCAATCATTGGCTTAGTGCATGGTGCTTAATGTTAGCTTAAAAGTATAACATTAAGCAGTGCTTAATGTTATCCCAAAAGGCTAACATTAAGCATAATGCACTAAACCAACTGAAACCCACATCACAAAATGCTAACATTAAACACCATGGAGTGAGCCAATCTTTTGGCTCACTGCATGGTGCTTAATGTTAACGTTTTGTGATGTGGGTTAACATTAAGCACCATACAATGAACCAATCATTGGCTCAGTGTCTACTACATCCTATCCATTCAATGGTAAATAGTGTATCAAATGGACAAGATGTAAGTCAATCATTAACTCACTACATAATTCTTAATGTTAATGTTGTGACCAATATATAATAAGAGTTGACACATAAAAATATAAAGATGAATTCACCATCCACACTACACCACCTTTACACATACATTATACACATAATTGATAGCTTCGTCTATGTGGTGGCGGTAGACATTATTTATTCATCCTTATGATACAATTTAACCTTGAATGTGTATCTTGGTGGTACCTCTCTTGCCGATATTTGAAGTGCCTAGGTTATATAAACATTTAAATGATATTTGAAAACTTCTAGTGCATCTTTCAATTGATTTTTATGCCATTGAAACTTTAAGAGCAGTTATTAGTTTCCGATATGCCTTTTAAGTACACATATGTTTAGACAAACACATTGATTAATATTTTTAATTCTAAAATTAAAATTAAGACGCCAACCAAAATATTTGTGTTTATACACATGATGTGCGCAGTCAACTACAAGTTATTTAGCGAACAAATAATTTTTTCTTCAAGTTGATGACCAGATCGTGTGGTATTAAAGCGTGCTCTGTTGGGTCCGTAAACCCACAAAGAAGCAGATCTGCAACAGAGAACCAAGATAAATACACAAAGGAATAGCAATCACACCAGACACAGTATTTACGTGGTAAAACCCTCAGGGTGAGGGAAACATCCACGAGACAATGGCAAGGTATTTTATTAACAGAAATAACCTGGAGATTACAATAGCCATAGGCAACCAGTAGCCCTAGAGAGGGCTAGCAGCCCCTGCTCTCCAAATGCCTCTAAGGCATTCATATTTATACAATGTCTCCTTTCGTTATACAAAACTGAAAACATTAAATGTCGCCCCTATCTTAAATGAGTGGTTTCAACAAGAGGCAATAAATATGCCTTAGATCTTGGCCAGTTAAAACTGCCTTATCCAAATAGTTGTTAGATTCCCAACAATCTCCACCTTGACAACAAGTTACTTGATTCCATGGCATTGTCCATTCATCACCTTCTTGCAAGCTAAAGATAGGTGATACTGGTGCTTTCAAAACAAAGCACTCATTTCATTGCTCCACCTGGATTTGCCATGTGACCACTAACAACACCAACTACATGTGAAATTATCTAATCCTTTCATCGCAATTATATCAATATTTCTACTAGAACACTATAAACGAGACATATAACCCTTTTCTTCTTCATCACTTGGACATAAACCTGAAGAAAGCTTATAATGGAAAGCCAAACCAGTTTCACATCATTCATACTGAATTTCCTGAGTATCGTTACCATGTACTCAAATTGTGATAACCCAAAACTTACCATCAATCCTGTCTCTGTGTATTTCCATGCCTAAGATTGTTTTTTTTCTCCCAAATCCATCATCTCGAACGTTCAAGCCAACTGAGCCAACCCGTTGATCGTAACCATGATTTTTCTTGCTACAAGCATATTGTCAACAATCAAAAAACACCAAGATAGTGAGTACCATAGACACAATGGTTATTCTCACTTCTTGTAAATCTTAGCTCACCATGAAGGAATCTGCATCTTGTACAATTGCCTAGTCTAGATCTAGGCCATACAATAATTACTTGAGCTTTGAAAACAACTCTCTTGTCGTGATCCTGAGCACCTTCAGTTCTCCACCTCGAACTCTGTATTCGAGACCTTCTCCAAAAGAAGACGAAGCCAACCAAGTGAGCTTGACACAAGCTCACCTCCAGACAACTTTCAATGGAGTCCTAGCTCAACCTTAACATGAACATCCCCTTGACCAAAATCCAGCCAAGGCGGCCAAATAATCATTCATCGCTCACCTTCAGGCCCATTTATAATGGAGTTACAACTAGCCTTTAAGCAGGCTTGATTGCATGTGATTGCATAGACATAAAACCACGGGAAACTAACATGACTCGTAACCCACCCCCTACCACCTAAGTCTACGTCTAGACTTAACCAGTTGAATAACAGAGGTACGCATGCCTAACAAGGTCTTACAGCCATATGCCCAACTACATGAAAAATCTTTTTTTTTTACAACTCCATTAAAATAAAAAAATTCACATGACAACTACCATTACCGATGCTCCACACAAATATTTGTTTCCTCTTCAAAGATCCTCCACACGTTGTTGAATTGCAGATCCTGTGATAAAAAAAAACCTCAAGACCAATCGGCCCTCCACCTGTAGCTTGTGCAACCTCCATGCAAGGCTCTAAACAGGCTTGCACCTCCTTTTTTATGGTCTTAGCTTTGCCAAAATAGAAAAATCGTCGAAATTTCAATGTCGATCTCCTCTAGGACCATTTTGGGTATCGAACTCCGAAACAGCAGAAACCAATCCATGAAACATGACATGACTCCTCTCTGTTCTCCATGCTCGTCCTCTTGCTCATGTTGTCATGCTCGTTCTCAATGCTTCCACAAGCATCATCCGAACTCTACCAAACTCCTCTCACATGCGAACCATGCAATCCTATGCGACCTTCATAGGCACCTAACCTGTCTCACGCTGCACATGCTCATATAATCATGAAGCTCCCTTCTATTCCAATACACGCAAGCACCAGTCGAAACCTCACTTCAGGAGTGTAATCATGTAGATATGAGCCTCTTAACCGTGGACATCCATTGCATCTAGTGGATCTACCACATCAAGAATAATCATAAGTGGGATCCCTATAAGCATTGTCAGAGCTATATCAAGCAGCATCACAATAAGAAATTGAACCTGCATCACTCAAGAGAAACTGTGAAGCAAAAGATGGGAAATTGGGAAAGAAAGTCAAGGTGGAGGTAGCAGTTGCAGTTGCAGTAGCTATTGATGCATAAAATAATGCAGCAAAAGATGAATGAAGAGAATATGTTGATAAGCCTGGAATTTCCTTCAACCAATCCAACACTACCCCAACTTTCACACGCCAAGCTATGCCCGTGAACTAATAAGCAAAAAACCGTCACTTCCTTCTCCATTCTGAGTTTTGTAGAGACTCGAGAAAGTCGTTAAGCTGACGGAAAACAATATCCGAAGAGCTCCATGTAGTCTTCAATGGTGGATTGATCACTTTGGCTCGTTGTATTCCATGACACACCGCCAGAGGCTAATCTACCAAAGGCGCACCTGGTCTATGTCGTCATGGATGGCATTGCAGAGGTCCAATTCTTTTACGCTCCGCTCAAAGAAGTTTGTCGCGATTTTCTCCTATTCCTTCAACAATGGAGGCTTTAGCCTCATCACACCCATGGAGGCCATGCCCATGCTACTGTTGGCAGTCCCATACGCAGCTCCCATATGAGCGCTACGGTGGCCCTGAGGAAGACGAAATCTTGGCTCATGGCTCTATGGCCAGACAGGTCTCGACTCCTTCGTCATCAGGCCCTTGGATACTAACGTCAACGCTGCCATGACACCATGGGTCCTCTCGCCTGGCCCGACAGAAATCCCGATGGAGAATTCCAAAATCGATAAAGTTTGGCCCTTGTTCTTCTTCTTTGGCTTCCCGATCGCCGCCACCTCCCGAAGACTCGGGAAACTTTCCTCTCCGCCACCTGCAGCCACTGTCAAGTTGCCTCTCTCGGGAGATTCATTGGTTGTTCGGCCTCCGTCGTCCATGCACCTCGCCCCCACGGTTTCGCCATTAAGTCGCATGATCAAAACTCACACTGTTGAGTAAAAGAACACTATCAGACTATGAACGCTCCACTCTTGGCCAAAGAAAAAGATTGAGATATCAAATGATTTATGATCTACCTCAAACAAATATACCCTTCACACATGCACTCTCCAGGCAAGAGATCCATTGCTGCTTTCCTCCACACATGAAGATCTTCAACCAGATTTTCAACCAAGCGGAAATGATCTCAACACAGTCCCTCTGATACCACTTGTTGGGTCCATAAACCCATGGAGAAGCAGATCTGTAGTAGAGAACCAAGATAAATACACAACAGAATAGAAATCACACAAGACACAGTATTTACGTGGTAAAACCCTCAGGGTGAGAGAAACATCCACTGGACAATGGAAAGGTATTTTATTAACAAAAATAACCTAGAGATTACAACAACCCTGAGGGTCTCTGGCCTTCAAAAGAATCCCATCAAGGTTTTGTTTGTAGAAGTCTCTGGCCTTCAAAAGAATCCCATCAAGTTCACCATGTTTCATCTATTGGATGAGTTCAAACCTAGCGAGCTTCCCATCACACTTGTCTGTGTAGGGCATAATAGAAAGGAGAAAAATATGGTGAATAAAACCATTGGATTCAATTGGGGAACCGTGCTTGAAAACAAATGTATTCCAATAGAGGATGAGCACCTTCATTAACCACTCACACAACCAGATCAAAGATCAACACACCAATGTTTTTACATGGTAAAACCCCTATGGGGAAATGTCCACAACCCTATCCAATGTGGCCACTTGGAGAAAATTATTAATGAAAAATAAAATATTACATAGATATTTACAAGAGAGTTTTTGACAATGGATCATTGACAAGTGACCCTTCATTCTCTTTAAATAGATATCATGGACCAATCGGGTATTAATCCATGGATCAATGTAGTCATTAAGATAGGGGAGAATATGAGCCATCAGATCACTCTATGTTGGGAATATATCGTGACCATCAGATTTCCTAAATACAAATGCATACTAAAGAAACACACTTTTACCTAATGACACATTAGACCAAGTTTATCTTAACTAACTCCTAAGTGTCTAAATATCCTAACATCCCCCCTTAAGAACAACTTAGGATAGAATTGAAGAAATTACAAAGGAGACACAATAGGAGAAGGAAGGAGGCATTAGAGACTATCCCCCCTTAATGACAACTTTTTGAACTCCTAACATAAATCGAAATTTGGAAAACTTCGCTTCTATGAGAGACTTTGTGAAAATGTCTACAACTTGATCTTTTGTAGGGAAAAATAACACTTCAATAACTCGATCATGAATGAGTTTTTTAATGAAGTTCGTGTGTAGCTATATGTGTTCGTTGCACCGATGTTGAACTGGATCTTTGGCGAGCTTGATGACACTCTGATTGTCGCACCAAAGGGTGGTTGGATGCTATTGTTGGAAGCCAAACTCTGAAATGATATGTTGAAGCCACAATCATTCTTAAATTGCATTAACTGATGCTCGGTACTCTACTTCTGTTGAAGAAAGAGAAATATTTTGTTCTTTCTTATAGGCCCAAGTGACAGGTCCTAAACCAATCTTGAAAACATAACCTGCAGTAGAACTTTGATCGTCAAGTTCTTCAGCCCAATCTGAATTAGTGAAACCAACCAATAAAAGAGTCCCCCTTAGTTGTAATATATCCCAAAATTAACTTTACCCCAAACATACCAAAGTATCATTTTAGATACTTTCTAATGGCTTTCATGGGGTGACTGCATATACCGGGAAACAAGACCAACAACAAAGGAAATATCAGGACGAGTATGATTCAAATATAAGAGTCTACCAACTAACTGACGGTACAAAGTTGCATCAACTTTGGGAGAAGTATAGGTGGCAACAAGTTTGACTCCAGACTGGAAGGGAGAAGGGATTGGTTTAGAATATTCCATGTGAAAGATACAAATAAGGTCACAAGCATACTTAGACAGGGAAAGAAAAAATCCTTCCTAGGTTTGTAAAACTTAGAGGCCAAGGAAATAGTGCAAATAGCCTAAGTCAGTCATTTCAATTTCTTCTTAAGGTTGGTTTTCACATTATTTAAAAGTTTAGGGTCACTATCAGTGACGATAAGGTCATCAACATAAATAACAAGTATTATGAGATGGCTTCCCACTTTCTTGGTATAGACATTAGGGTCAGAGTGGCATCTAGAAAATCTAGTGTCAAGAAGAAAGCTATCTATTTTGGCATATAAAGCTCGAGGATCTTTCTTAAGACCATAAGAGATTTCCTAAGGTGACAAACAAGGTTGGAGTCATTTTGAACATATCCAGGAGGTTGTTCCATGTATATTTCTTCTTGCAAATCCCCATGTAAGAAAGAAAATTTGACATCCATCTCATGGACCTCCCATTTATGTGAGGCTGCAAGGGCTAGAACAAGGTGGATGGAATTCATTTTGGCTATAGGGGGGAATGTTTCATTATAGTCAATGCCTTCAACTTGGGAGAATCCTTTGGAAACTAATCGAGCCTTGTGTATTTCAACACTTCCACCTGATGCATACTTAGTTCTATACATCCATTTACATCTGACAAGTTTTCATCCTTTCGAAATAGGTACAAGATCCCAAGTATCGTTCATCATTAAAGAGTGATACTCTTCATTCATTGTTGTGTCCCAATATGGATGACCTCAAGCTTCTGCAATTTTTTTTTATCATGAGTCTTTGAAACTTGAGCCAAAAGAGAGGAGGGCTCATTTGAACTGTGAACGTGTTCAATGTTGATATGAAGGATCATCAGAAATATCACCAGATGCTTCTCGAGTTAAATGGACCCATCAAGGAAGTTGTGGTGTTGGTGCAGGTTCATGTTCAATGGACTTATTTGGAGGAAGGTGAGTAGGCAGAGGTGGATTTTCATCCTCACTATCATCATCTGAAGAAGAAGGAACCAAAATAGGAATAGAAGATGGCACAAACGCCGAAGATGGATCATTGGATGAAGAAGGCACAAACGTCGAATTAGGCTCGCAAGCCAAGAGATTTTCATCAAATTTAACATCTATTATAATAGTAATTTCATTAGAATGAGGTTGAAAAAGTTTGTAACCTTTGAGATCTTCAGAATAACCAACAAAAATACACTGCTCACTTTCATGCTGTAAAGTTTTTCTTTTCTCATCGGGAATGTGAGCCCATGTTACACTAGAAAATACACGGAAGTGGCTTACATCAAGCTTAATTTTATTCCATGCTTCTTCCGGTGTTATATTTTTTAGATCCTTTGTGGGAGTGTGATTTACTATGTAATTTGCATGGTTAATGGCTTCTTTCCAATAAATAAGACTTAATCCCTTAGATTGGATCATACAATTATACATTTCTTTTAATGTGCGATTCTTTCTCTCAACAACATCATTTTGTTGTGGTGTATATGGAACAATATGTTACATCTGAATGCCCTCTGCAGTGCAATAACTTGTAAATTTATTGTTCACATGTTTACCTCCATTATCTTTTCTCAACCTTTGAAGTTGATGTCCATATTGTTTTTCTACAATGGCCTTATAGGCCAATTTTTTTTTTAAACTTCACTCTTAAGTTTTAAGAAGTAAACCCAAGTGCGTCTGGAGAAGTCATCAATGAAAGTTAAGAAATATTTGCTACCGGAGAAATAAGGAGAAGAAATCGGACCACACAAGTCACTGTGAACAAGATGCAAAGGGGATGAGGCGTGCCAAGAGGCATGTTTTTCAAAACTATCCCATTGATGTTTGTCAAGAACACAACCATAAAAAACACCATGTCTGCAAGAAACAAGAGGAAGATCAATCACCATATGTTGATTACATAGTTGTTTCAATGAGCTATAGTTTAGATGACCAAACCACTCATGCCAAATTTTGCTCAAGTCATCGCTATGAGAAACAAAAACCGATGGAAAAGATGATGACCCAAAGTTGTCAAATGTGTACAACCTGGTAATATCATCAACAATTCCAGTTGTGGGGACATGCTTAGGATATTTTAAATCCTTAATTACAACTTGGTGAGGTGAAAGCTCTTCGATTTTACCTTCACCTGAATGAGTAATATGATACACTGATAGAAGGTTGCAGGAAAGACTTGGAACATATAATACATCATTGAAATGACCATTATCTACCTGAATTATT
>JASDQU010947563.1:56604-73245 GCA_032191745.1 Picea mariana
GCGTCGGGAGAGTCTTGAAGTTTTTCTCTACTGCTGCCGCCGAAATCTTCTTACAGTTTTGCAGGTTACAAGGTTGTTTATGGGAATTCGAAAATTTTCTTACTTTGTAACAAAATTTGGTTTCAATAATATTTGATAGAAAGTTCAATTTGTGATTATATCCGCCTACTATACAAAACTATTCATTCCATATCATACAAAACTATCCACTTTATATCAGTATTATCATGTTTAACATTTTTAAATGTATAAATGAATTCAGCTTATTAAAATATTTATAAAATATTTTAATTATACAAACTTAGCCATTCAAATCTGCAGATCCAACACTGTTTCCCCAAATTACAAGTAAAATTAAACAAAAAAATCCCAAAAAAACTAAAACGTAGAACCTTTACACTAACTATAACCTAATCTATAACAACTAGTACATACCATAAATCAAACTACATGCTAAATAAAGGAAATACTTGAGTTCAACAGTGAATTCAGAACAAGGACATATTTGAGTTGAACAATGAATTCAGAACAAGGATTACCATAAACACAAACAAAATTGACAACGGTGTATTAAATGCTACCGCAGATGGATTATAGAAAGTTAGATAATGCCACAACATTCAATGCAATACTGTGTAGCAAGCTGGATATTTTTTACCAGAATGGATAATGGAATGGTGGTATCAGTTTGGTCTAAATCCAGTTGACATAAATCCAGATGTTACAGAAGTTGGGAAGAACCAGTCAACCTGATAAACCTATCCCTACTTCATTCTGTCTCCTCTAAGCAAGCAAGCATAGCAAGAGCAAGCAAGAGCAAGAGCATAGCTCTCACATTTCCATTCTGTCTCCTCTAAGCAAGCAAGAGCAATTCCTCTGTTGCTGTCAGAAGAAGCCACCCAGTTGTCCGGAATAGACAAAAGAGTTCAATCAGTCTCCGAACAACTAAATTGGACAAATACTGCATTAAGAGGGATGGCCACACAGATATATATAGCCAATGAAGTGAAATTTATGAATTTCATCAATAGAAGGTCTTTGGATGGTTTTGGGTCAGAAAAAGAAGAAAGAAACCCAAAGATATTCGGGGAGAAAAGGGTAGAAAATACAAAGCTAGGTGACCAGAGTTGTAGTCAAAGAGTCTGTAAGTACTATTCAGCAAAACTGTGATATTACCCAGACAATTTCCCTGATAAACCCAGCCACTATTGCGACACGTGAATTATAGAATGTTAAAAAATCCAACTGGGACCAGACTGGATATTGCTAGCAACTAAGCCACCGCTTGTTCCTGCAACATTGGAAGATGGGTTGGTCAATGACTAAGCAGAACGTTTAAACTAAGCCATTGGAAATATTGGAAAGTCGGTTGGTGTGAATGACGAGTAACGTAAAACGTTTAAACTACCCCATGCAAAAATTGGGTGAAGGAGAGGAGCTCATTTTTGAAACGGGACAGTTCCGGTCCAAGTTGCATGATATGAGTGAGATTAACATTCCTAAATTGTAAGAACATTGACCTGCTTTAACGTAATAATATTGTTACGATTCACCCGTCACTCTTTGTGGAACCCATTATTTTGTCCATGCGGTGCTTTGAGCTGGGAACGATTACGTCCAATGAGATATGCAAAAATATCATTTAAACTAATATGAGGGAACTGTTCATTGAAAGCGATCAAGCTCAGTCTGTCAAATCTGGATTCGGTTTTTTGAAAGCGATCAAGATTAAATCGAGAATAACAATCACATAATTAATGCAGTGATTTATGCGAAAATCTGATATTGGAAAAAATTATGGGGTAATGATAATCAATATTTTTATTACTCAAGGGAGAATTATAATAGTCAACTCAGGCATGTATTGTGTCTTGCTCACACATTGCACTCTCACTTCTATGGGTATGTTCATATATATAACATCTATCACATAGTGACACGAACTAATCATAAATAGATCACATTGTTACACAACATGTTCATTGTAGTGTGCATGTTTGCACATTCTAAATTTAGTGCATGCAACCGCATGGGAAATTGGTTGGCACGTTTTCAACAATCTCCACCTTGGCAACAATTTACCTGATAGATCATGCTCCAATTAATTCATCACCTTTCTTGCAAGCCAAGAGAAGCCAAACACCATCACAACTCCACAACTTCTCTAACAATACTGTTACATGAACATGTCTGCACTATTCGCTCCAGTATGGACCATTCTACCTCCATCAATAACATGTCTAATAAACCGATGCACTTGTCCCATTTTGATACACTAGACTTTTAGTCAAATGCACAATGCTTTAACCACCACCGAACACCTCATCCTCTACTTGTCCAAACCTCATGAATCATAACTACAAAATAATTCAATGCAACCACTGTAGGTGATACTTGTGATTATGTGTTTGAAGCACCCATTTCCATGCTCTTCACCTGATTTTTCCACGTGTCTACTGACAACACCAACTGCATGTGAAATGCTGACCATTTCCCATCACAATCATCAAACTTCCTACTAGTATATAATACTCAATAAATATAACCTTTTTCTTCTTCATTAGTTAGGACATAAACTTGAAGAAAACTTACAATGGAGAGCCAAAAGGATTTTACCGGTTTCACATTATTCATACCAAATTTCCTGAGTATATTCATCACATACTTCTATTGTAATAACCAAACTTACCATTTTTCCTGTCTCTGTGTATTTCCATGCCCAAGATTTGTTTTGTTACTCCCAGATCCTTCATATCAAACGTCCTAACCAATTGAGCCAACCTGTTAATCTCAAACATGCTTGTGCTTTCTACAAGCATAACATTTACTGCCAAGATAATAAATATACCATAAACACAATGGTTCTACACACTTCTTGTAAAATTTGTCTCACCATGAAAGAATCAAACATCTTGTACTGTTTTCCTAGCATGCTTCAGGCCATACAATGATTCCTGAGTTTGCAAACAAATCCTCTGTTGCAATCCTGAACTAACCTTTCTGGTTGTTCCATATACATCTCCTTATATGTAAAACAATTTTAACATCTAGTTGTACTAACTCAAGATCAAGTAACACAACTAGTGCCAACACAACATGAATAGAAACAAGCTTTTAACAATTGGTGAAAAAATTTCATGGACGTCAATACCTTCCAAATACCCTTATTCTACTAGTCATGCTTTGGACATTTCATCTTTTACTATGTTTGATTTATAAAAGGATATTCATCAAACACTGCATATTTGTCCATGATGATTCCGTGGGAAGTAGGATCCCACATTCTGCATCCCTTAACATCATCACCATATCAAATATCTACATGTTTGATCTAGGTTTTATTTAGAATGCTGGTAAAAACATAAGCATTGCAACCAAATAATTTCACATTTGAGTAATTACCAGATGACCTATTCATACCTCTTCTGAAATCTTCTAGTATTTTGCAAGCGATGGTGACTGAGTTACCATATAGCACAACAACTTATGTCGACACCTATTTCTGCAACTTGGCACTACTAAACATGCTTATTCGATCCCAGCTACTTTGCAATACTCTCCAAGTTCCATGGATATGAACCTACCTTCATCATATATTCTCAAACACTTGATTGACCTTCCAACACATCAGTCTTTCTATAGACCCACCTTTCTAACCTGGACACACTGCTCCATCTTTAATTTTGCATTCGAAAAAACCTTGACCAAATCCGGCCAAGGCGACCAAGTAAGCCTTCATTTCTTACCTCCAAGCCCATTTACAATGGAGTTCACCAAGCCTTTTATAGGCTTCATTACATGAAATCCATGGACACAATACCACAGGTTACCCAAAAACATGGACCCAAAAAACCACGTGCTTTGACCTAAAAAATTAGATTTAACTCATTAACTCTTTCATCGATTCAAGGTTAACCCAACGTACATGCCCCCCCACATATTAAATCTACCTAAATATATGTTTATACTTTTCATAGGTGACCTGATAAACCAGGGGTACACATGACTATCCAGGTCTTACAGACGTATGCCCATTTACATGCAATCAATAATTTTTACAACTCCAAAGTAAATACAATTTTTATTTCTTATTTTTATTTTATTTCAGGGTGACTCAACCATCAATGCCCTACAAATTCTATGTGAGCACAAGTGGTGAGACACAACAAACATATAAAACTTTATCAACCATATTTGAACCCGAAGTTGTTGCAGCTGTATTTTCTTCTATTTTGGAGTCATCTTTGGATGCTTGTTGTCTTTTCCAACAATCCTTCTTGAGATGCTCAGATTTTCCATAAAACCAACATTTTCCCTTACCCTTACTGTCTTTTGACTTAGACCTGGCTGTACCTTTTTGACCTTTCCCTCCTTCTGTAGATCGACCTTTGACCACCATTGGTTCTGCTGTTGAGGTTTCTTTACTAGATCTTCTCCTCATTTCCTCAAACAACAAAGCTCCCACAACAATGTCATAATCAATGACATCTATTGAGTTGAACCACATAGATGTGACCACATGATCCCAAGACTCGGGAAATGAACGCAATATCATAACTGCCTTGTCCTCATCTTTGTACTTTACTTTCATACTAGATAATTGACAAATTAGAGTATTGAAAACATTTAAGTGATCAACAATTTTTGTACCTTTTTTCATCTGTAAGTTGTACAATTGGCTCTTCAAGAAGATTTTGCTCGTCAAGGACTTTGTCATATAAATACTCTCGAATCTGTTCTACAAACTCGTTATTGTCTCCTCTCCAACGATGTTATTGTATGATTAATATTAGAAATGATTATTGTTCTTCTGTGAACCCCTGCATTTGAATGGTTTTTGTTTGCCTCTACTTAGCAACAAGAGAACTATTAGACATGGGTCTTCAGATGAATGTAGGAATAAGTTTACGGTCTCTGTGTTGGTTGGAAAATCCTTAAGGGATTTTTTCCCAAGGATTGATTTTGTAATGTAAGAGTCAGAGCAGATTTTGCTGGAATACTTCAGTCATTTCGACCCCTCAAATTTATCTTCGCGGGTTACTAAATTCGAGCTATGTGGAGGGGGATCGCCTCCTTCAAACCGTTCATTGTGTGACTGAGGGTCCATGTACACGAACCTAACCAAATCACAGCTAAGAGTTGAGCGTGCAGCCCCGAGACTCGTCAGGGAATCCACATGACCAGGACCCTAGAACCCTTTGTTGGGTCTGAAAGGAGCTACGCTATTTTGGCTTCGGAACTCCGGGACGTTATGACTTTACAACCTTTGAAACCAACTAAAGGAAAATTGTTGGTACGGTTACCAGAGAGGTTGACCGACATTTGACGGTTTCCTTAACCGTGACCGTGGGATTTGTCCCATCGTTAAAGCTTGATCCACTTCACGATCGTAATGTAACATGAGCCATAGATCTAAGCATCTTCAGGATCTTCTCTGACCATTGGATATACATCATGGTCAGTCCAACATTGACCACTTCGGGAGAAAGGGAGTGTTAAATGGGTGGAACCCCCAAACACCGAACTCGTGAAGTGACGTGAAGAATAGATTTGAGGATCTTTGAGATCTTCCCTGACCGTTGGATCTACGTCGTGGTCAATCCGATGTTGACCACCCTGGGAGAAAGGGAGTGTTAAACAGGTGAAACCAATGAACGCCGAAGTCTCAAAGCGACGAGGACCGCCAATCCGAGGATGCATCGGGATCCCTCCTGACCGTTGGATCTAGATCGTGGTTAGTCTGGCATTGATCACTCCGAGAGTAAAAAGGAAACTAGACAGCCAATCTCCTTAATGCCGAAGTGGTGAAGCAACAGAGGTTGTAGATCTATGGATCTACGTGGACCTATCTCAACCGTGGGATAAAAGGGGTATTGGGAGGTTAATGGCGGGAGTTCGAGCTTTAGAGCTCCAGGAGATTTCGTAGGAAGGAGAAGTTAGAGACTCCCAGAGGCTGTCAGTCTGGAGTGATGTGGCATGCTAACATCACCTAGGGTGACACATACCTATGTTTGACATGCCACGTGTCACCTTGATTCGTGCCTTTTACATACCTGATATGCTAATTGGAACGTGACACCTGTCACCCATTGAAGGGACTTTGGGAAACTTGGCAAGCTAGGACACTAGGAGATAGGGACGTTGGGAAACTTGGCAAGCTAGGACGCTGGGGTTAGCTGGTCGAAGGCCTGGACCTACCTATTCCTGCCACTATGTTTAACGCGCCACCACATGTAAGTGTGGATCCTTGGGGTGTCCGGGGTTTATAACTCCATAGGTTTGGGTGTGGTATATTGGATGACTCAAAAGGGTCGAAGGTCGGAGCCACATGACAGGATTCCATGGTTTCGGGAATCTGGAGGATATGGGAATAGAGAAAAGGGAGTCCAACGCAGGAGCATTGAACGCCGAAATCCCTTAAGCCTATGCATTAAACGAGGGAGAATCTCAAACGTTGGATTTAACGATGGATGTATTTCCACCATAGATGTAGGAGTGTTAGGGAACTCCGGGACTTTGGGGAACAATCCCTGTATCTACCCCTCCAGCGGCCATGTCATCGCTAAAGGGTGACAACCTTGGTGGAGTCCATTCCCAGTGGATGGTACGAATGAGGAGAACCCAATTGGGCGCCATGTGGCCCTTGACCAATGACTACTGAAGAGTTTTGGGAGGGGTAACCTCTAATACAGAGCTCAAATTCGAGCATGGTAACAATTTTTGGAAATCTCTTGACAAGCAGAAGAGGACGAAGATCCTGGGAGGAGGATTCGAGATGATTAATAAAAGAGAAATTTTAATGCCCCATCCCTTAAAAATTTACTTAGGGGTTGGGTGTGTTACAAAGTGATATTAGAGAGGGAAACAACACTTGGTATGATTGGGCTCATAAACGAGTCGCATAAAAATATTATTAGAGAACTTTTAAGGGGTAACACCCTATCTTACCCCATTCATAAGAAACTTATCCAAACCACTGTTGAAGAGAGGAATGAAACTTTCTGCTATTGTTATATGTTTTAAAAATAGGAACTGTGTTGCTAGTGTTCCAAATAAGAAGTTGACTTCACCTTACAAATTGTATGTGTTGTTCATAAACTAGTAGATAAACAACTAACATAAAATGTTTTATCAACACTCAAGCAGTCATTGGACAACATGAAAACTACAACGTAAAGGATGGTGAAACACCATGAGTTGAGGGAAATCTCCCATAATAGACAAGAAGAATCTGATGAGAGAAGGGTCGTGGAAACCCCTCCAGATTTGGTTGAAAATGTAAGAAGCTTCATGGCAGAATTACAAAGTTGTAAGGATGACAATGAAAGGTTGATAAAAGAACAGGAAAAACAAACTAAAATTAACACATTCCTATTGCAAAGCCTATCAGATATACAAAGACAGTTGCAACATGGACCAACAACCAGTCATGTGGAAAAACATCATACTAAGAAAACTCAAAGTCCACTTGAGATACAAAAGCATGGTCGTGAAAGTGGCCACACAAGGAGGAGCACCTCAAAGAAGGCCCAACATGGAGGCAAGAGACATTCAATGGGAGAATCCTCTAGCGATGAAACTGAAAACTCCAAGGAATTTTCTAGTACGAGACTAGTTCACATTCCCAGAAAAGGAGAAAGAAGAGGAAACATTCCAAGATTTATGAACCTGAGGAGTTTAAGAAAGCCAAACCACCCACTTTCAATGGATAAATTAAAGAGGGGGAAGAAGAAGAAGTTTGTCTACTTGGCTTGAAGAAGTACTTCAGAGTCCATGACTACTATGAAAACTTAAAGGCCCGAATAACCATTTTCAACTTGAATGGAAAGGCCTCCATTTGGAGGGAGGACCTTAGGAATGTGAAAGGAATCCATGAGAAGGACTTGTCATCGAAACAATTTGAAAAATACTTCAAGAAGAAGTATATGTCAGAAAAATACTTTGATGGGAAGACCAAGGAGTTCTATGAACTCAAGCTAGGACAACTCACAATAGATGAATATATCAACAAATTTCTTGAGTTGATGAGGTATGTTCCCTACATAAAGGATAAAAAGGTAAATATGCAATGATTTATTAGTGGGATTCCTCAATACTTTCAGGACATAATTGAATTTCATGAGCCAAAGACTTTAGAAGAAATGATCCAGAAGGCAAGGTACTACTATGAGCAATTCAAGAATAAGGCAGAACCTTCTTAGGACTAGAAGAAGAAAAGTTATTTGGGATTCAAGAAGAAGGGCTTTAAATCCTCAAGATTTAAGAATCATGGAAGAAGTTCTAAGATGATCCTTCCTACTAAAAGTGTATATCAACATAATTTTCCATCTCAGAGTGGTAGTAAACCATTTGGAGTAGCCCCCGGTAAGACTGATAATACCAAGAGAGAACCCTTGAAATGTTGGGGTTGTGGAGAAGAACATGTGCTGAGAGACTACCCACATAGGCAACAAAACAACATAAGGGTCTACAATATCTAGGAGGCTACCACAGTCAATGATGTGTCTAGGAGCATGCCGCAAATTTATGTAGCCTTGGATAATAAACAAGCTCACCACCAAACTTTAGTGGTGGAGATGCAAGGTATGATTGCTAACCATCTAGTTTCCATTTTAATCGACCTTGGTTCGAATCCGAGTTATGTGTCCCCTCAAAATGTTGAGAAATGTAAATTGCAGCAAGTAAAACATGTTAAACCATGGTTGGTACAACTAGCCACTAGAACCAAAATAAAGGTAATAGAGGTCATACCAGCATGCCAATTCATTATGAATGGATTACCCACCCAAGCAACCCTAAACATGCTCCCTTTAGGATCTTATGACATGTTGATTGGCATGGATTGGTTGGATACCCATAAAAACAAATTGGACTGTTAAAATAAAACTTTGTAGCGTGAAGATGCAGAAGGGAGAAATATAACCTTACCAGGAATTCAAAACCCTATCTTAGTGAGACAAATATCAACCCTTCAAGTGAAGAAGTATTGCAGAAAAGGATGTCCTCTGTATGCAATACAAGTGTTGAACTATGTTGAGAAAAAAAAACCAATCCTAGAGGACCATCCCATATTGAGAGAGTATAAAGATGTCTTTCCAGAAGGGGTACCAGGTTTACCTCCAAGAAGAGATATTGACTTTTCAATAGAACTTGTACCAAGAGTGGTGCCAGTGTCTAAAACACCCTATAGAATGAGTACACCAGAGCTAGTTGAGATCAAACTACAACTAAAGGAGATGTTGGGAAAATGATACATTCGGCCTAGTGTGTTTCCATGGGGAGCACCAGCCTTGTTTGTTAAAAAGAAGGATGTAACACTCAGGTTGTGCATAGACTATAGAAAACTTAACAAGATGACCTTTAAAAATAAGTATCCCTTGCCAAGGATCAATGACTTGTTTGACCAATTAATGGGTGCTACAATTTTTTCCAAGATTGACTTGAGGTCTGGATACCATCAAGTCCGAATTAAGGATGAAGACATCCACAAAACAACCTTTAGGACAAGATATGGGCACTGTGAATTTGTGGTGGTGCAATTTGGGCTTACCAATGCACCAACCACTTTTATGTGCTTAATGAATAATGTACTCAGTAATTTCTTGGATATATTTGTGTTGGTTTTCATTGATGATATCCTAATCTATTCTAAGAGTAGGGAAGAACATGATGAACATCTCAATTTAGTGCTTCAAGTGCTAAGAGAACATCAACTCTATGCTAAGTTTAGTAAGTGTGACTTTTTCCAAAAACAAGTCCATTACTTAGGCCATGTTATTTCTAAAGAAGGAGTGGAAGTTGATCTTGACAAGATCAAATCCATTATGGATTGGCTTACCCCAAAGGATGTATCAGATATCAGATCCTTTATGGGCCTAGTAGGATACTATAGAAGGTTCATAAAGGGATTTTCCAAGATCGGTTGCCCAATCACCTCCCTTTAGAAAAAGGGAGTTAAATTCATTTGGACATCAGAATGTGAAGAGAGATTCCAACAAATGAAATACCTTCTAACCAGTGCACCTGTGCTGAATATTGCGAACCCAAACAAGGACTTCCTTGTGTGTACAGATGCCTGCAAAGAAGGGCTCAGAGGAGTCCTTATGCAAAAAGGACATGTGATTTTCTACGAATCCATAAAATTGAACGAGCATGAAATCAATTATGTGACCCATGATTTGGAATTGGATGCCATAGTACATGCTTTAAAATTGTGGAGGCATTACCTCCTAGGTATAAGATTTGTGCTTATGACAGACCATAGTGGGTTGAGATATTTTTTTGATCAACCAAAACTCAATGTTAGACAAGCTAGATGGACAGCTCTCCTTAGTGAGTTTGATTTTAAAATAAAACATATCAAAGGAAAAAAAAATAGGTTGGTTGATGCCCTTAGTAGAAGTATGAAAGTGATTCACTTGGTAGTTGTAAGCACCTGTGAATCAAACATCAAGGAGAGAGTCAAAAGTGCAAAAGAAACATATGCATTTTTCAAGACTGTGAAATCATACTTAGAGAAAGATCCCACATGGCTGAAGTATGAGGGTTATCAATTGCTTAATGATGGCTTGCTAACTTACAAAGGTAGGTTGTATATTCCAAATTGTGACGACTTGAAGAGGTTCATAATGGATGAACTACACAAAAGACCATATACCAGACATCCTGTTTATCGAAAAATGATCACAACCACTGGGAAACTATTTTATTGGCCCGTAATGAAAAAGGACATAGCTGATTACTTAGCTAAATGTCTAGAATGTCAATAGGTTAACGCAGAACACAGACATCCAACAGGGTTTTTGCAGCCCCTACCAATCCCAGAATGGAAATGGGCAACCATCTCCATGGATTTCATCAGAGGATTACGAAAATCAACCAAACATAATGACGCCATCATGGTAGTTGTGGACAAATTGAGCAAGGATGCTCACTTTATTCTCGTTAAATCAGCTTGCAAGGCAATAGATATTGCCAGTATTTTCATGAAAGAAATATTTAGACTGCATGGCATGCCTAAGGAAATCATATCCGACAGAGATACAAAATTTACTTCAAAATTTTGGAAATCTCTATTTGTTGGTTTTGAAATTAAATTACTATTTAGTACAACCTATCACCCTCAAACTGATGGGAAGACAGAGAGGGTAAACCAAGTGTTAGAGGACATGTTAAAGATGCATGTAATGCATCAACCCAAGAAGTGGGAAGACTACCTACCATTGGTATAGTTTTCTTATAACAATGGCTATCAAGAGTCATTGAAGATGAGACCTTTTGAGGCCCTCTATGGTAGATAATGCAATTTTCCAATTAGCTGGAATAACCCAGTAGATAGAATTACGATCAGGCCAGATATGAAAAAGAAAATTGAACAACAAGTAGTTCAGATAAAACAGAATCTAAAAATAGCTCAGGATAGACATAAAATATATGCATATAGAAAAATGACTCCTTGAGAGTTCAAAGAAGGGGATCATGTGTATCTCTGAGTTAGGCCCAAGAAAATTTCCTTGAGAATGGGAGCATGTGTCAAGCTGGCACCTCGGTATTGTGGACCATTTGAAATTTTGAATAGCATGGGACCTGTAGCATATAGACTAGCACTTCCTCCCACAGTAAAGGCACATAATGTTTTCCATGTTTTGGTACTGAAAAAATATGTACATTATTCTAAACATATAATTGATTGGTTTGTGATTCAGGTAGAACCAGAGGGTGAATTCTTGGCAGAACCATAATGCATAATAGAAAGTAAGGAGATCCCACTCAGGAACAGAACCAATTCGCAAGTCAAGGTGCAGTGGAAACACTTTGGACAAGATGAAGCTACATGGGAAATGGAACATCAAGGATGGTGTTCCTTTAAGGGGGAGCGGATTGTAATACTCCTGTTTCCCCCAGCTTGTAAATATAACTATAACTTGCCAAAAGACTATGGACAGAGTGAATATGTATGGATGTTGGAATTGATGAACCTTTTTGTTATAAAAGGTAATGTATGTATTTCTATTATTAAATAAAATGGATAGTGTTCATAACTATTGAATGGGTTTTCCAAGGTAGATCATGATGCATGAGAGAGATGCCGAGGGGAACCAACAATGGTTGAGATGACCCCCACCAGACCAATACCTTACTTGATTTAAATTATTCAGACCCAGAACAATCCTCTGACCCAAAAATAAATTACTAGTCAGGCTGGTAGTTGGGAAGTCCTCCTCAAGAGTCAATGAGGAGATGGGCAGAGTACCCATCTAAAAAACTTCCTAACATGACCATGAAATGGGGATTCAGACCCATGCAATATTGTTGAGAAAAGAGAGAAAATAATGGGATTCATGGGAAAAGAAGAGGATTGTGAAGAAGATGAGTCAAGAGACCATTTTTTCGTAAAGGATAAGAGTATGTGCAACTCTCAGGGTTCTGAAGAGAAATGAAAAAAAAAAGATTTCTATGGGTGTAAGAAGTGGCTGGAAGTCTTCTCAGTCCAAGCTGATAAATGAGGTTGCAAAAAAGACAAGTGATTGAGGAAGCACTTGTTGTAAGCCCCCTTGATTGGTGGAGGGAAAACCGTTTGGCCAAGTTCCTAAGGGAGGAGGAGAGTGGCCTTCATCCCTAACTGTCGTTGAACAAGAAGGAAGAGTCTCTCTCAGAGCATCATGATCTAGCTAGGGGGTGGCCATCAATAAATCCATCCAGGAGTTGATGCTCCTATGGTTGGGTGGAAATTGGCACCCCTCTCAACAATTGCTTCACTATCTGGTTTCTTGATAAGTATTCTTATACTCTATATGCTAGAATTGAAATGAGTGGTTGAATGTATGTGTCTATGACTAAAATTTGCATTGTCTGATCAATATTAGAAATGCTTATTGTTCTTCTGTGAACCCCTACATTTGAATGGTTTCTATTTGCCTCTTCTTAGCAGAAGGAGAACTATTAGACATGGGTCTTCAGATTAATGTAGGAATAAGTTTACGGTCTTCGTGCTAGTTGGAAAATCCTTAAGGGAAATTTTCCCAAGGATTGATTTTGTAATGTAAGAGTCGGGGCAGATTTCGCTAGAATACTTCATTCCTATCGACCCCTTGAATTTACCTTCACAGGTTACTAAATTCGACCTCTGTGGAGGGAGGGTGGCTCCTTCAAACCAGTCGTTTGTGTGACTGAGGGCCCATGTCCACGACCCTAACCAAATCATGGCTAAGAGTTGAGCGTACAACCCTGAGACTCATCAGGGAATCCACATGACCAAGACCCTGGAACCCTTCACTGGGTCCGAAAGGAGCTAAGCTATTTTGGCTTCGGAACTCTTAGAGTCCGGAGCTCCAGGATGTTATGACTTTAAAACCTTTGAAACCAACCAAAGGCAACTTGCTGGTACGGTTACCAGCAAGGTTGATCGAAATCTTGCGGTTTCCTTAACCACGACTGTGGGATTTGTCCCACCATTAAATCCTGATTCACTTCCTGATCGTAAAGTAACACAAGTCGTAGATCTGAGGATCTTCAGGATGTTCCCTGACCGTTGGATCTACATCGTGGTAAGTCCGATGTTGACCACTCCTGGAGAAAGGGAGTGTTAAATGGGTGGAACCCTCGAACACTGAACTCATGAAGTGACGAGAGTCGTAGATATGAGGATCTTCAAGAACTTCCCTAACCATTGGACCTATGTCATAGTCAATCTGGTGTTGACCATTCGAGGAGAAAGGGAGTGTTAAACAAGAGAAACCCTTGAATGTAGAGGTCACAAAGCGATGAGGACCGTCAATCGGAGGATACGTCGGGATCCTTCGTGACCATTGGATCTAGACCGTGGTCAGTCCGATGCTGACCACTCTAGGAGTAAAAAGGAAACTAGACAACCAAGCTCTCGAATGCCGAAGTCGTGAAGCGATGGAGGCCATAGATCTATGGATCTATGTGGACTTATCTCGACCATGGGATAAAATGGGTATTGGGAGGTTGATGGAGGGAGTTCAGGATTCAGAGCTTTGGGCAATTACGCAGGAAGGAGAAGCTAGAAACTCTCGGAGGCTATCAGTCCAGAGTGATGTGGCATGTTGACATCACTTAGGGTGACGGGGACCCATGTTCGACATGCCACATGTCACCTTGATTCATGCCTTTACAGACCTTATATGCCAATTGGAACATGACACATGTCACCCATTGAAGAGGCCACATGTCGTCTCTACCCTATGCCACGTGTTAACACCCTCACACATACTCGCTTGGCCTAATAACTGGTGGAATACCCTAGGGCACTAGGAGTTCAGAACTTTGGGAAACCTGGGAAGCTGGGATGTTAGGGTTAGTCGTTTGAATGCCCGTACCTACCTGTCCCTACTTCTACATTTAATGCACCACCACGTGTAAGTGTGGACCCTTCGGGAGTCTCGGGTTCGGAACTTCGGAGGTTTGGGTGTGGTATATTGGATGAGTGAAAAGGGCCGAAGGCTAGAGCCATGTGGTAGGATTTCGGGGTTTTAGGACTCCGGAGGATATGCAAATAGAGAAAAGGGCGTTCAACGCCGAATCCCTTAAGCCTATGCATTAAACAAGGGTGAATCTCAGTCGTTGGATTTAATAGTGGATGGATTTACACCATAGACGTAGGAGTGCTAGGGAACTCTGGGACTTCGGGGAACAATCCCTGTATCCGCCCCTCCATCGACCATGTCATTGCTAAAGGGTGACAACCTTGGTTGAGTCTGTGCCCGGTGGGATGGTACGAATGAGGTGAACCCAAGTGGGTGCCACATGGCCCTTGACCAATGACGCTTGAAGAGATTTAGGAGGGTGTAATCTCCAATCCAGAGCTCAAATTCGAGCATGGTAACCGTTGTTGGAAAGATCTTAACGAGAAAAAGAGGATGGAGATCCCAGGAGGAAGATGATTATGAAAAGAAAAATTTTAATGCCCCGTCCCTTAAAAAGGTACTTAGGGGTTGGGTGTGTTAAAGTCTGTTTAAACACGTGTGTACTTAAAAGGCATATAAAAAAATAATAACTCCTCTTAAGGTCTAAATGGCAGAAAAATCAATCGAAAGATGCACTAGAAGTTTTCAAATATCATTTAAATATTTATATAGCCTAGGCACTTCAAATCTAGACAAGAGAGGTACCACCCACATACACATTCAGGCTTAAATTATATCATAAAGATGAACAAATAATGTCTACCGTCACTGCATAGACGAAGCTATCAATTATTTGTAGAATGTATGTGTACAAGTGGTGTAGCTTTTGGTACATTCCGTGGAGAAAAACATGACACTTCATGGTGAATTCATCTTTATATTTTTATGTGTCAACTCTTATTGTACATTGGTCACAACACTAACATTAAGCATTATGCAGTGAGTCAATGGTTGACTCGCATCTTGCCTATTTGATACACTATTTACCATCGAATGGATAGGTTGTATCAGACACTAAGCCAATGATTGACTCATTGCATGGGGCTTAATGTTAACCCACATCACAAAAAGTTAACATTAAGCACCTTGCAGTGAGCCAAATGATTGGATCACTCCATGGTGTTTAATGTTATCCTTTTGTGATGTGGGTTTCATTTGGTTTAGTGCATGGTGCTTAATGTTAGCCTTTTGTTAAGCACCATTCACTGAGCTAATGATTGGATCACTACATGGTGCATCTTGTTTGATTGATACACACTATTTACCATCGAATGGATAGGATGCACCAAACAATAAGCCAATGATTGACACACTGCATGATGCTTAATGTTAACCCACATCACATAAAACTGTCATTTGTTTTTTATTATTAAGTACACAACTCACTCCAAAATTCCTATGTCAAAAAGTACATCTACATTATTTTTAAAGTCAAATAAAGAATTTAACAAATGCTTTTATAAATTTGTTTTCTGTAAGATGGAGAAATTGGAAGGTGAAAATGCATATGTTTCCTCAATTTCACCTTTGTTGACAATTCCCTAAAAAATCCTCAAAAATCAAATAATTTCACCCAGATGATGTGGAAAATTATTCGATAGTAAGGTAGAGGAAGGAGGTACTTCATTGAGGGAAGAGAGTGGAGCTATGACCCTTTGGAATCCTCAAAAGTCAAATAATTTCACTCACATGATGTGGGAAATTATTCGATAGTAAGGTAGAGYAAGGAGGTACTTCATTGAGGGAAGAGAGTGGAGTTATGACCCTTTGGATGATAATTCCTTAGATTTTTATTACATAGTTGTTGTGATTTGGTTCATGATTTTTAATTTGTGGATTTTTTTATATATTTTTTTAATATTTTATAGAGGTGTGTTGGATTCAGAAATTTACACTGTCGATGCTTTTTCCCACTCAACCTCACAATGCTATATTAATGGCATTGGGTTTTTCAATGGCTTGCAATATTTTAAGCTTTTTATGTTTGTATGTTTTGAGCTCTTGTAGTTTGGGCCTCATCACCCTAGTCACTGAAGCTATTTATATTTCTAATAATAAATACCTTGATTAAGAGAAACCTCCTCTTACAATAACCTTTTGAAATGATGGCTACATTACCTTCCATATTAACAAATCCTTAGGCTTTCCATTTAAAAAAATGGTCTCTCCTCAAGTCCCATTCCACCATAAGTAATGCTTACTAGTGTTGTAT
>JASDQU010947565.1:11657-26539 GCA_032191745.1 Picea mariana
GACTGAAGAAACTTGGGAAATTTTGGGAAAACCTACTGCGGTACCTTCTTTAGGAAGGATAGTCTTGTTTAAGGGCAAGATGATAACTCTATGTGGAAGAGTAACTACCGTACCTATTCTTTTTCATGGAACATCAACTGAAAAATAATTTGAATTCATTAGGTTTGTTGGGGACAACACCCCCTTCCCTCTTTTGTTAGGTAAGGCCTGGATTGAGAAGGATAAGATAAGAAGGAAAGTAGAGGAAGAAGCTACATAAAAGAAAAATCAAGAATTAAGGGATTTCATAGCTAGGAAAATAGACTAACTGATAGAAGAATGAGAGGATAAGTCAAAGCAACAAAACAAAGTAACAACGTAGGAGGGACAAAAAGCAAGAGAATTAGCTATCAAGGTTGAAAGAATGAAAGAAGGTTTGAAGAACATATCTAACCAAGAAAGAAGTATGCCCACTCAAGAAGTGTTAAGACAAGAGATATTAACTTCAAAATCCTTGAGGGCACCTCAACAGTGCGAAGCCACTACGTTAGGGGAAGATAAGAATAAAAATGGAAAAAGGATTCCAGAAATAGTTAAAGAGACTTAGATAACAGGAAAGAAGGCAAGGAAACTCAATGAAAAGAAAGCTAAGTTGGAAAATCTACAAGAAGTTACAGAAACCAGATGGAAGACTTCACAGATTGGAACCTCGAAGGAGGCAGGTTTGTAGGTTTTTGCCTTGCCGAAACAACAGGTCCACACAGATGTGGACTTTGCCCTGACGAAGATATATGACCGTTGGAGGCACCCTGACCATTATAATGATGCTCCAGAACGGTTATAAAATGAATTTATGGGCTTATGGACTGCTTTTGGGCATTGAGACCGTCCCATAACAGACAAATTCACATTGATGGAAGTATTTCCTGGCCATTGGAAGATCCCTCATGATGCCCCTCCTATTTAACTCATCAGTCATCATTCTAGGACCACTTTTTGCTACCCTTGATTAACTGAGATAAGCAGAGAATTGTCCAAGTGTCGAGCTGAGCTATCTTGAACTAGACCCCCCCAATCTGTTTGTCTACCCCACGTGTCCATTTGTCTACCCCACCTATCTATTAAAACCTAGAATGTCGAGCGAACCTAGTGAATTAGAGAAGTTTGTCGAGGAAGTCATTAAGAAGCTAATGGTCGACAGACCGATATCCAAAGGTGTCCAGACATCATTGACTAGGGGACTGTAGGCTTCCCCTTTGACCAGATGTGGTTCTGGCCGTGTCAACCCCGTAAATAAACAACGAAGTAAGCACCACGATGATCTGGCTAACGCGAAGCAGATCTCGTCGATCCTACCTAAATATGTTCCACCTTTGGTTGGCGTTGTTAACTGCAACAATATCCCCCAAGATTTTGAGTACTCTGTATTCACTATGTACATTCTGAAAGGAATTCACATAGTTGAGAGTCAGTTAGGACAAATCCCATTGTTGAAGAAAAATGACTTCAATTTAGGAGACCGGAAGAACTATGCCATGTTGGCACCCCATCACTATCTCACAAATACAACTAGAAAGAAACCTTACCTCGTCTCACAGCCATGGATTAAGGGGTTGGCACAGTCCACTATGTTGAACGTGATGAATATTCTCCATTTTGGCCACCACCAGGAGGTTAACGCTTGCGTTAAAATCCTTCTGTCGTGCTATCATGGCGGATACTTATGGATTGATAGGAGGATTACTATGGATCTGACACTGATCCACTAGATCACAAGTTTAAGTGTGAAGGGTATTGACCCTCAATAGTTTTATCTAGGGAAGGCCTCATACTGATCTTCGGTGCAACGCATCAAATAAGATTACATAGAAGTAGAAAAAGGAAAGTGAGGTTACAAGGTAGCCTCTATATAGGATTAAGTAGTGCACCTTGCTTTCCAACTCCTATCTAGAAAGCTAGTAAGGAAGAACCACCCCACAAAAGTCACAGGGTTTGTGGTGGACCTCGCACGAAAGTGTGTGGAGGGCATGCAGATGAATTGGGTGAGCTACCTCGTCAACGAGCTAGAGAAGGATTGCTACGAAGAAAAGGACTCGAGATATGAATTCCATTATAGTTGGCTGATCATTTTGATCACATTTGTCGCTTAGAAAATGCCTAAAGGAGCCACTTTCCCAGAGATCGAACCTTCAAAAACGTTGGCCGCTCGATTTTCCACCCTGTGGTATACCAACGACATGATGAAGCAGTGGCAGTCCAATGCCGTGTTCCATGGGTACTATCAACAGTTAAAGGTCTCCATCGAATCATTCCCATGTATGACACCATGCACCCTGCACCAATACCAACCCATAGCAAAGTTCCGCGCTGATCACCACTTCATCTACATCACCGTGAGAAGAGATGAGCACCAGGAATAATTGCAGTCATACGAAAAGATGACAGATGAAGACATGGATCATATTACAAAGGAATAGCCAGAGGAATTTCTTGTACCTGTCACCGATGCAGAATTATCTGACACCAACACCATAGGAAGCCCCATAGTTACATGAGTTGAGCATGTCAAACAACCCAGTGGGACGAAGAAAAAGAAAAAGAAGAATGAAGTCCAGGACATAGAGAGTGATGAAGAGGACAACACTTCTGAATATAATGGGTCTGACTCGCTCGAAGGAGGAGGAGAAGATGAAGCATATGGACAAGGAGGAGGAGATGAAGGAGAAGAAGAGAAAGGAGGAGGCGAAGCTACCACCCCTCCACCTGAAGATCCCCCTGTTGGGACAGTTACATCGTAGAAGAGGAAGGTTTCTCCAAAGAAACCTTTAACAAGGAAGAAGATGTGTGCCAATAAGCCACAGTTGGAGGCCACTCTCATTGATGATGACATAAGTCTGGTCCACGGAGCTATGGAGGACGCCTCTGAAGACATGTTGCAGAGGTATGGAGAGAAGAAGGAGGAGCTATACGAAAGAATTGAGAGAGAATTGAAGGAAGTGAAACAAGATGTCTGCTTGGTCCGTGCAGTACCTATTGCACTATTTTTGCCTTCCTCGTCATAGAATACAAAATTGGGGGATGAAACAACCCAATTGAGAAGGCTGGTAGATGCAACAGAAGCTCGATTCCAAAGAAATAAAGAAAAGATGGAGAAGTCTACTGAATCCTTGAAAAAGGAGAAGGACAAAGTCCTAGTACAATTACGAGTAGTGCAGGACAATGTAGTTTCTTATGAAAGTGACAAAGCAGAGCTTTAGGCAATTTTTCAAGAGGAAAAAGCCCAGATACAGAGGGAAAAAGAGCAGTTGCTCGTAGAGCGGGCCATGGTCAAGGAAGAAGTAATCAAAGCATGTCACTATGTTCTAGGATTGGCACAGTAAAAGAAAGAGTCGAATGAAGCTCAAGTAGTGAAGCTCGCAAAGACTCTCCAATAGCTTCAGGCTAGGATAACAGAATTGGAAGCCCAAACAGTACCAAGCACCCCGCAGGAGGTGCGTGACTAGAGGAAGGAGTCTGCCAAGAACACAATAGTAAGAATAAGATCCCTCACCTCAGAATTTAAACAACTAAGTGATAGGAGCACCCAGATATATGAACGCCTCATCAAGGATCCAGAGCTAATAAATCTAGAAGCGCAGTTACAGGAGGCGCAATAATAAGCATTTTCCTTGTAGGCGTAGATGAAGCTGCTCACAGCAGTGGAAAGGATGAAGAGATCCCAGGAGCAGTGTGCAGTACACCAACATATAACTTCCCTCTAGGTTAAGGTAATGGAAGTCATGTAGAAGCTACAACATGTGCAAGAAGAATCTTGCAAGGTGTTCAAAGAGATTGATGGACAAGGCTCACAAATGGATCAAGTAGTTGTAGTAGTAGAACAATGCCTGGAAGGGCCTGTTACAAAACATACAGTCCAGGAGCTTGCTGAGTAGGAGGCTTAGGTGAGACAACAAGTCAAGGCAGCTTGAGTTAAGATCGAGGTATTCGAAGAAGCATTGTCTAGACCTGAGTGACTTAGGACGAGTCACATGTGAGTGTGGGGGGCCTGTTGGCCCTCAATCAAGTTTTGGGGAAACTTTGGTTAGTTTTGGCCCACTTTTGGACTTCAAAACGATGGTTGGAGAAGGAGCATCGAGGTGGAGTTGAGATCGTGGGTCTCACTTATTTTGTGGGATATGTGGACCCACTAAAGGGTCATCTAGGGTTTTTGTAATGGGTTTATGGGATGACGACCCATGGGTTTTTCCCATGTTTAGGCCTTATTGTAAGTGTTTGTAAAATATAAATAAATAGGATTGTATTGTAGAAGGTAGTAGTTCTATGCGAGGAATCATTCTTTGTGTAAAGGGATGTATGTTTTTGAGGCTTAGTGCCTGAATGTGATGTTGTAGAAGGTTCTTAGTGCTTGTAATGATCAATGCACAGATATTATACTTAATGTAAAGGAGGATCGGGTGCTTAATGCATAGATATCCTGTATTGTGCGGAGTTTGAATATGTGGATTAATGCACATGAGTGACTGAATGTAAGATCTTGGCGAATAATAAAGAGGTGAAGCAGTTCGTGGATGTAGCCCCACACTGGGGTGAACCACGTATATCTGGTGTCTCGTGATTTTCTTTGTGCAATGTTAACCCTATAATGTTCTGCTTAGTGCTTTGATTATTATGTATAGTAGATAGATCTCTTGTTTCTTAAGTGATTTACTTGTGTTGAGGGTAAATGAATGCTATATCTAACTTATCGTGCTAATTGCTAAGTTCTCAGGGTATATTGTCATTTGTTGTTACTACGTCGATCTATCTTTGATTATGATCTGTGATGTTAAGAAACTAATGCATTTCATTTCCTAAGCATTAACACAATATTCTGTGAAGCGTTATTATCACAGATTTGTGTCCCATCTTGGTTACAAACACTTGCATCTTGGAACACCCCCCTTCTTCTACCTCGGTGAGACTTCGCTTGCGTTGCAGGTGTTTTCGAAAGGGCCGATATTCAAGGTTTTGTTGGTGCATTGTTAAGCATTGAACCCTGGGTCTACCCCTGTGCCAACAAGTGACCTAATCCAACTAACTGAGAGAGGATTCTTTTCATCCCAACCTTAGGCCTTGTTGTAGAGTCACTTCCTACAGCACACCACCCTTGTGCCAAGCCATGATACAACAAAGGAAATTGACTCAACAGGGCTCCAGGTCTATGATGATTCAAGAAGGTTACTCTCATTCTCCTTCCGAAACAACAAAAGTTGCCACTTCCTATTGAGCTCCAAATTGTTGAGGAAAAGCTATGAAAAACCTCACTCAATGATTTTCAAATATTTCTGGGATAAGGCAAGATAGTTGGGAATGTCACTCGGAGTTTATAGCCTTTAAATCAAAACAATCTCTTAATCCACTGATAATATGTACTAGGGACCAAGGCTGATTTTATATGTTATATGTAACTATACAAAAGAAAGAAAGAAAAGATATACATAAGTGTGTACATGAAAAGAGATGAGAATAAAAAAGATATGCATAAGTGTGTACATGAAAAGAGATGAGAATAAAAGTAAAACCTGAACAATATCATTAAGATACACATGTGAAACTGAAATCAAGAATCTGATTTTTATATTAGTTTCATTCTGAGATATAAAGAAAAATTCTCTTTACAAGCCCCTGTGAGGGTGGGACCAAATTCATATTTATAAGTCTCCGATGGAAACCATACAAAAATAATCTGAGAAAAAAAAGAAACTGAAGCTAAAGATCTGGATCAACTTGCGATAAAAATGTTGTCACTTGACTCTGCAAAATATCCTTTATCAATCATGAAATATAATCCATAAACAAACAAGAACACACAGACTTCCAAAGAAAGATCATAACATTTAGAAACAAGCTATTGAAAGATATGATTCAGTTTTGAATCCTACTACCTTCAATAAGACCCTGCTATCATCAAGATGGTTTAAATTTCTAGTAAACTCATAATGAATGAAGAAAAGAAGTATCTCACAAGTACAGAGCAAACCTTATATTAGAAGTTCTCCTTCTGTTCTCTCCTCTTTTTGTCTCTTAATTTGATTGACCTTTTATTCTTCTTCAAACAAGTTATGGTAGTTCAACTACCTTTCTTTTGCTAAGCTTTAGTTAGATTAACCAATAGTTTAAGACAAATAGATAATAATAAAATAAATACAGGTCTATTAAATAATAACTAAATAGGTGGGACCCCTAATATATTTGTTAAATTTTAGCTAAATATGACTCCTCCTTGTTACTCCCTTTTTATTGACTTCATTAATCAACATAATGTGAAATATAATAACCCAATATATGCTCAAGAATTTTCCTTGTAACTCCCATTCATATATAAATATTCAAGAATTTTATCATTAAATAAAACATGGTTGTTGACCAAAAATAGGATAATATCCATGCTGTCCAAAACATTCTATCTAAATATATACTTGTTGTCCAAAAAACTAGTCTGTTGTCATACCAATAACAACATCAAAATCCATATTTTCTATGAGAGTTGATTTTCCTCTTTTAACTATTTCCCTCTTTTGATCTTTCTGATGTTTTCCCTTCTGTAGCAGCCTTAGGCTGATTGGAACCTTGAGGATGGATTCCGTTGATGACATGGGAGAAATTATCCTTGAGGTGGAGATGGGAGGACACTGATTCAAGGGAATTTTCAGAAGAGTTAGGGGAATTGGCCACTTTTTTCCCTTTATCAATCTCTAGTTCAGGCATGGTAGTTTTGAGCCTTTTTCTTGCATGTGAGGATTGGGTTGGTGAATCAATGCGATCATCTTGGGCATTTGGGTTGAATGGCAGTGGATGAGGGGGCAATGGAAATGATACTGTAGGCCAACCATTATGATGTGCAACAAGATGATGGACGATCTCTTTCCAGCAATCATTGGCAAGTGGTTCTAGGTGCATAGAAACATGAGGGGGAACACAGATACCAGAGAAGTTTTGATGTGGCTAGAAAGGAGGCCTCCCAGGTTGGGGTTGGAGAATCCCTTGGCCAACTAGGTTGAATAAACCATCTTGAAAAAGTTGATTTAGTTCTTGCAGATCAATGACAAAATGTATTAAGAATCATGGCCTTCTATGGCCTCTTTGCCAATTGTGTCCTCTACCTTTGTTTTCACCCCTGCCATTGCTTCACCTGCTAAAAAAACTCATCCCGAAGCAATGTTCCAATTAGAATAATTAAAAAAATAAATCCATTCAATAATACTCTACCTAAATAAAATCAATATGTTGGATCTATTATTCACACCAAAAGCATATGTAATCCATCCATTGATACAATCCACCAAATACTGAATTTAATAATTAATTGCAATTGAACAAGGAATTACAGGGTTGTTGGGAATATGGGGGGTTTTGTAATGAATGAAAAATGATATCATGACGGGAATTAACAAATGGATACTGTTCAATCAAAATGAAGATACTTTTCCTTATAAAAAAAAGGCCTTCATATTGAAGCCTTCACTCAAATCACCATCCAATCCTTTTGAATGCAATTTATAATAACATAACAAGGAAGTGAGTTAAATGTTATTGGGAGAATGATGGGAATATAATGAGCGGAAAAGTGATATCATGGATGTGAGTAAGATGGTTACTGTTCTATTAAATAAAATATCATTCATTAATTCTATCATTCATAGTAATATTCTTTGCTAGAAACATTTTATCATTGTTCGCCAAGCCAATTTAGAAAACAAGACTCCAATAAACCAAATCTTATCTGAGCCACAATCATTTATTTTATAACACTTCATCATACAACATCCATGAAATACAACCTTTAAAATGTTTAATATCAAATTCAAGGAAAATTCCAGAGCTCCCAACCATCGTAATCTTCCTTCTCTTTTTCAAAACCATAAATGTTCTTTTAAAATGGTAAAGCGTTATGTAGGACACCATTAACAAAGAATTTTGTCTTAGCGATAATCATAACTAAAATATTTTAAATCTGCATGAAAGACTGAAAGGAATCACGGGGAGCTTTCGATGGTGCATCAAAATTTTCGCTATAAACCCAAATCATTAACAATGAAACCAAACTGGCTTGAAAACCCCAATGTGAGTTTAATAATCATCAACTCATACTAACTTCAAAATTCAACCGAATTCCTCATGGATAAATAACACAACGAGCCCATGATTTTGTGGTTTTAAATCAATGTTATGGATATTGGTGCAAGAGACAAGAATTCAAATTATTTATGTGTTTGTATTCCATGGGAAACAAGGCATGGATCAAAAAAAATTAGGCATGAGGTTTGAAGTGCATCCCGTAAGCAAGGCAATAACAATTCCTTCCCAAAACTAGTTTCCTAGCAAACTTCTAAGGTGACAACATTTACAACACACAGGTCCTCACAACTCATCAAATGGAGAGAACTGCAATTATTTCAATGTTTGGATCTGGCTAGGGTAATATAAGAAACCTTCATTGTCCTTTTCTTTTTACAGAGAAATAAAATACTTAAAAATTAATCATAGAATATGAGTGAAACCAAATGCATTTACTGTAAAAACCTTTTCCAACAGTATAAATGCCAAGGCATAACCCAACCATGTAATCCAACAAGAGTAGAATGTCGAACGATATTTCGGGTTTGAGTCAATTTTATGCCAACATGAAAGAAAATACAATCAAAATGCATTTTGCACAGCCATAATGCAAACAATCCACTGTAGACTTTGTATCAACAAAATACATACCATGTTTACTTCAGGCACAACACAATTTTATACCTCAACCAAAATAGAGTGTCGAGCTACATTTCTGGTCCAAGTTTCTCAAATTCCAGAAGGAAAAACCAAAAAAACCCAAATCGAAATGTGATATCACACAGCCAGAGTGTTTTTAAAAAAACGTTGTAAAATTTGGAGAGTGAATACATTTTGCATGCAAAATCCTAGAGCCAACAAAATTATTTTAACTTGAGGGAAGCTTAAATTTGATGAATGAAGAGATAAAAGCCTCATACTTGTAAGAGTAATGCTAAGGAAACCACAAAACACAACTCCTTTTCCCTAAGGGCTGAAAAGGGTGGAGTTTCTTTTTACCAGAGTACCCAAAACAAATACCAAAAACATAGTAAAGGTGGCATCCTCAAGATAGGTTAAGAACGATGTGCAATAAATGTACATCATTTCCCATCTCCCATATATTAAATTTCATCAACCACAACGTAGTGAAGCACAATTATCTTCCATTGACCCATCACACACATGTCAACTATCTTGGAAAATTTACCATAAGAATTTCCAATATCAAAAGTCAAGTCCAAAACCAACACATGGATCCATGACCTATATAATTTGCCAATGAAGAAATTCCATACCACTTGATGACCCATTGTCCAAATATAACATAAGTTTTCATGCAATTTGCGCTTAGTGTTAAAGTCTAGATGTAGCAAGGGAAATAATGTTTAGTGACATAAACATTTCTTTTCAAATCAAATTACTAACCAAACATCCATAAATTGAAAATATAACCAATGTCTTTCTTTTGTTCTCAATTGTCAAATTATTCCTGTAATGCAATCATAGGTGAAGCTTGGAGATCTTAACAAGAGGAGCCATTTCCTTTTTTATTACTGCAATAAGGTGGTCCCACCTATTTAGTATTATTAATATGTATGTATAAATGCATTGAAATTTATTTGTAGGCAAAGATTTCATGTTGTGATTTTTTAGTCGTCAACAAGGGTCTCTACAGGTTTATTAAGTGGTTTCTCAACTGTATTTCCTCTGCACAAGGGAGTCCCTTGTCTGCTTAACAATACCTCACAACCTCCCCTTACCAGTATCAGTTTCTTTCCAGTAAGCACCAAGCTGCATCCCACTATTTCTCTAGTTCAAGATCTGGGTCATCTCTATTCAGGGTGATCATCCTCAGCTTGGACAAGCTTCCTATTTTCTTCCAAAAAGCTATCCTTTCCTATCTTAATCAACACATCCACCTTCTATGCTTTGTTTCTCATTTGCTCTAAGATCTCTTATTTTTCTATGTTCGTCTGTGTTTTTCCATATATATTCTCTCATTCTACCCTCATTGCCTTTTTCCTGACTCTCTCCATTCCTTGGTCTCTTTGTTGAATCCCTACAGATGTAACCTGCAGTCCACCCTTTTTCAATCTCAAGGGAAAGTTTGTGGTATTTCCTGTCAACCATTCAATTGGCCATTCTTTCTTTGCATGGGCCAGTTTCAGAAGTCATTAATACCCAACCACCTTTATGACCTTTTCTTTAATGTTCACATGGTATCTTCCATCAGTCTAGTGTGTTGGTGGTGAAATTATCATGTTTGTAAGCATAAATAAGATTGATGTGCAAGCTTCCTATTTTCTTCACTGATGCATCTTGTCTTCATTTCACTCAACCATCCCATCAAGCATCTACTTCATCAATTTACTATGGTGTATCATGGCCAATACTTATCAATGTTGTTCCCTCTCAGTCAGTAGTTTGGTGTTTATATTAAATAAACACACAATTACATGCCTCATATTATTAACATATAAGGTTTGTGCATAATTACAGTCTTGGGAGAAAACAAGGTGTTACAACGGAAGTGGAAACTCACTAAAAATTAATTTATGGAGTATGTTTGCAACTTGTTTTATTAAATTAATGCAATAAAATTGAAAGAATTTCATGGGTAATGTGAAGAACTGAGCCTCTTTGGAAATTTTGAAAATAAGCAAATAAAAAAAAATTGGTTATTTTTCTGTATGATGATGTCATCATGACATGGAGGCCACGTGTCACCTGACGTGGTAGAATAAATACGTGTACTTCCATGGCAGTAGGTACATGTTGGATGGGATGATAGTTGGTCGGTGATGTGGAGCCATGTGGTAGACCAACTATTAGTCCCACGAAACTACGGTAAGATCCTGGAATTTGTTTAAGTGTTAAGTCCACGAGTCCACATAGATGGAAAAATGGTTAAGTGTTGGGACTTCTCGGACAAACTTATGAAAGGAAGGTTACAATTTTATGAGTCGGCGTAGATGGAAAAATGGCTAAGTGTTGGGACTTCTCGGATGAACTTATGAAAGGAAGGTTACAAGTTTATGAGTTCATGAGTCCCCGAGTCCATGTAGATGGAAAAATGGCTAAGTGTTGGGACTTCTTGGATGTACTTATGAAAGGAAGTTACAAGTTTATGAATTCACAAGTCCGTGAAGGAAAAATAAGCTAAGTGTTGGTGGCGGGTTAATGGAAGGTATGAAAAATAGATATGACTAGAACTGTGGTGAATCCATTAAGACAGATCAACGACGAAGATATATTCAAGAAATGATAGGACGAATGTTGAGCATTGCTACTATGTTGCATGCGCTAATGAATATTCTTTCACTGTTTTGCTGGCATAAATTTCAGCTCAGAGATTGTATTGGAGAAAATGAATAGTCATTGGAAAGGTATTGAGGAGGGGAAGATATTCATGGACCCAAAATTTTGATTTGGGAATTATATTTTCTTCAAAAGTGATAAAAGTGAATTTTGTAGCAACAAAAGAGTGGACATTGCAACTTGTAATTGTTGTAACTATTTGTTCAAAACTCAGATTGAGGCATGAAGAAAACCGTTGGAAAGTTGTTTAAAAAATGAATGTATTTAAGGAATCATACTTGAGAGTAGTGCATTAATATTCTTCATAATTTAAAATGAAGAATGACCTATAATCTAATTGATAAATATTTTTCAATGTGATTAATTCTAACAACATTTATTGCATGCACATTCTTGCAGAATTAGAAATAAAGAAAATCAAACATTAGTTCCTACACGATAACTAGATACATGGAGAATGCTCAAGGGTTTTACAACCATGAAGAAGAAATTGGAGGTATGCATACCAACATGGGTAATGCTAAGACCGAGTCTAATGGGAGAAGAGACAGGTAGGGGAATGTAACTATGAGGATCCTGCAAAAAGAAATGTAGAGTTATAGGGACAATAATTAGGGGATCATGAAGGCTCAAGAAGAGATAATTCAAAGCCTAAATATGCTATAGAATCAAGTTAAAAAGGAATCTGGAACCAAGCAAGTAGCTAGTTCTAGACAAGTATCAAGATCAATATCCCATCGAAAAAGAGATGATCATGGGAATGATAAGCAATCAAGAAGCATGAGTAGACACCATCATTATTCAAGGCATTCCACCAAAAAAAATCATCCAAGTTAGGTCCAAGGAGTATCCAAAGTGTGTATCTTGTTCAGAGGCAAAGGAGAAGACTTGAGGAATACATCTTGCAGGGTGAACTTAGGAAGATTAAACCACCAAATTTCAATGGTGAGCATAGGAAAGGAGAAGAGGCAAAGGCCTGTCTATTGGAAATCAAGAAATATTTCCAGCTGCATGATTACCAGAAGCTAGAATTTCCACCTACCACTTGCAAGGAAATACAACCATGTGGTGGGATCAACTTAAGAAAGTGAAGAACCTTCATGATAAAAGAATCACATGGAGGCAGTTCAAGGGATATTTCCAAGAGAAATATTTTTCCAAGCATTGCTATGAAAGAAGTATGAAAGATGTTTATGAACTCAAGTTGGGAACCATGAAAATGGAGGAATATGAGAAGCGATTCTTTGAATTTTTGAAGTATGTTGACTTCATCAAGGATGAGAAAGAAAAAATACAAAGGTTTCTAAGTGGGTTACCCTCTTTCTACAGTGATAAGATTCAATATGAAAACCCCAAAAACTTGGAGGAAACAATAAGGAGAGCAAGGCATCTATATGAACAGAGCAAAGGAAGACCAATTTTCAAAAAATATTGGAATGACAAGATGAAGGATAAGAAGGATCAAAGGAAGAAGGGTTTTAAGCCATGCTTTTTCAGGAATAATTCCCAAGAAAATCAACAAGGTCAAGTCACCCAAAATGAATACGAGATTGTAGATTCATTTGGAACAAGGCCAAGGCAACAACCAATGAAATGTTGGGGATGTGGGGGAAATCATATATATATATATATATATATATATATATATATATATATATATAAGGATTTCCTTCACAAAGGAGAAAGAATAAGAAATTTTCACAACATTCAAGAGGATGAAACCATTGAAGACATGGGAAAGAGAATGCCAAGGATTTATGCAGCCTTGGATAACAAGCATGCAGAGTATCAATCTCCCATGATTGAAGTGGAAGGTAAGATCAATAATGAACACATAACAACATTAATTGATTCTGGAGCTAGCCATATTTACATAAATGGTAACATTGTTGAAATATTTCATTTGCAAAGAAGTAACCATAAGAAATATTGGTTAGTTTAGTTAGCCACGTGGGCTAAGAGGAAAATCAATGCGTTGGTTAAATATTGTTTGGTAGACATGAATGGACTCGATACAAAGGTGGATGTAAACATCATACCATTGGGTTCATATGATTGTCTAATTGGTATGGATTGGTTGGAGAAACATAATGATGTCCTAGACTGTTACAACAAGACAATCACATGTCTTGATGAGGAAGGGAAGAATGGAAATTATATTCGAGGAATTCATAGACCTATAGCTATTAGAGTGATTTCAATTATGCATTTGAAGAAGAGCTTCCAGAAAGGATGCCAGATGTTTGCAACACATATGGAGGAGGAAATCAAATACAAAGTGGCAAGCATTGAAGACCATCTAGTTTTGAGGGACTTTGAATATGTTTTTAGAGAAATTCTGGGACTACCACCAAAAAGAGACATTGATTTCTCTATTGATTTGATGCCAGGACCTTCCCTAGTGTCTAAGACACCTGACGTAATGGGTACACTAGAACTAAAAGAGTTGCAGGTGCATCTTGAAGAACTTTTCAAGAAGGGGTATATATGCCCAAGTGGGTCACCTTGGGGAGCCCTGGTTCTTTTTGTGAAGAAGAAGGATGGAACTGTTGGCAAATATTTAACAGACAACGCATGCTTGTATACTTGTCATTGATGGCAATTACAACAATGAAGATGGCATGAGTACATAAAGTATGTAATAGATGGGAATTATGAGAAGACGTTGCAGAGAAGATTCGAATAAGCTCAGAAGAGATAGTGCAGCAGATTGTTGGCAGATCATCGATGGCAAGATCAGAGTAAGCGGAACAAAGTAAGCTCGGGAGGAGAAGCAACATTTCTGATCGTTGGATCCCATTTACAATTCCTGATGATAATCAGATCAAGTGTTGATCGGGACTGTTGATCCCACACCATTTCGGAGTTTCGCGACTCGCGACTTGGAGAGGCAAGAAACATAACCTTCGAAATCGCAATATGCGAAATCATGATTTAATCGTAGTTGTCAGATCAAGGTGTGATCTGGACCGTTGATCCAACTCCATTTTGGAGTTTCATGAATCGCGACTTGGAGAGGCAAGAAATATAACCACCGAAATCGCGATATGCAAAATCACGATTTAATCACAGCCGTCACATCAAGGTGTGATCTGGACTGTTGATTCGACTCCATTTTGGAGTTTCGCGAATCGTGACTTGGAGAGCCAAGAAACATAACCACAAGAACACTGAAATCGCGATATGATCTGAGTCATTGAATTAAGATCAGATCTGGACCATCAAATCATAGGACAAGTCGCTGACTTGGAGTCAACAGAGCATGGTGTGGAAACTCACGAGATGTGAAATTGTGATATGATCCGAGCCATTGAATTAAGATCAAATCTGGATCGTCAAATCATAGGACAAGTCGCTGACTTGGAGTCAACAAAGCATGGTGTGGAAACTCGTGAGATGTGAGATCGCGATAAGATTTGGACCCTCGGATCTATGGAGATTTCAATCATCGATCAGACTCAATGAAGTTTATAAACTCGTGAAATATGAAGTGCCTTTTTGGCACA
>JASDQU010947566.1:5858-17491 GCA_032191745.1 Picea mariana
TATATATATATAACCGGCACCTAAAGCGGAGGCCCGCGGGTTCGACCCCAGGACCTCCCCATAACCGACGCCTTAAGTTAAACCTCTGCCAACTGGCCCATCTAACAGACCTTTTTTAAATTTCACCCACCATTAAACATTTAAACCCATTCTATTAGCGAGCAGGGGGGGTCCGCAGGCCCATTTTCGGGCATTATTTTCAATGCAAGAGGAGTATTGATTGCAAGTTCGTACGGATGTTGTTACATGCATTTCGAGGCAAGGAGCCGAGGAGGGGCCTCAATGTGACAATGACATAATTTGATGAATTTATAATCATTTTTTCATGAATCCACTAGTGCAATCACAACTTGGATCTGAGCAATGAATTTTCAAGGCATTTCCAAATTTGAGGTATTTCCATGTATTTATGCCAATTTTTGTTGAGATAATATAAAGGCCTCTCCACTAAGAAGTGGACCCGGAGACATAGTCCATTGTTGGGACAAAATTTGTTATCAAGTCTTGTGCAATTGTTCTTCTTATTATTTCTCATGTGTATGTTTTTTTCATTAATGTTGCACATAAGCTTTGTTTATGCTCTTTAATGAAATTGATGTGATAGTCATCAAATAAAAGATCCTAGGTCACAAAAGGGATATTTGTTGAGACCACTCTTGAATATGGACCAGGAGTAGTCTTATCCACTGAAGAGGACCCACATTCCATATTTTGTTTAGAATCAAAGACATAAGTAGGGATTTGAATAGGAAAATACTTACCTAAACATTGTAGAGGAGTGGAGATCTTGGTCCAAAGTTCTTCTAGTTTACTCCACTAAGTTGGAGAAAGGTCCAAATCGTTTCCAAATCTATCCCAAAGAGAAGGATTCTCTACTCCTCGCTAGGAAACTTCTTCCAAGGGAATATTAAAATTACCAATCAAAACATTTGACTGAAAGCTTATTTTTTTCAAATTGGGCACCTTGACTTTGTGTCACACCACCCCCCTCCAAATGTAAAGGATAGTTATGTGTGTCCAACATTCGCAAACACAAATTTGGACCTAAACCCATACCTCCAAGAGGGCATCTATCCTTTTTATCAAACTTCCTATGGAATGAAAACTTGTAATATACCATTATGTGTCCAACTTTGTGACAATTAGAACACATAAATGGAACATTAATATAATCTAATAATTGATTGTAGGACTGATCACCAACCACCAACTCAATGGATTCAAAAATCCCTTGATTGGGGTCTAGATCAACCAGAATTTGTGCCACATAGCAAAGACTCTTGTTCTTGTAACTATATTCATAGGTAGTGAACTTCTCTAAGACCTCTCTAATAGCCTTCAGTCCCTTATCAGACCATAATTCTAAAATAAAATTTGGTAATTTAATCCACGTTGGAATGCTAGTAATAATCTCTGCTCAGACATCAAACAAGGGATGACAGAGTTTAGCACTGAGTAATTTCTTATCCCAGTACCAATGACCCCCCAATATTTTCCAAGCATCATCTTTGGTGTGAAAGAGGAACCCAGTCCATCCCACGGATAGAAAATGAACTATCAGGGCATAATCTATAACAGGAACCTAGTGAGTCTGCATCCACAAATTGAGTGAAGCCATCGAGACCCTTCTGCCACAAAATTTCCCTACAACTTTGTGACCATACAAATCAACAATCTAGATAACTTGAAGATCCTTCCCTACTACCAAAGAATCCCCTCCGCCTCATGACTTAACCACCCTCCTACACTTATGACCAACACTTCTCTTATTAGTGAATGAGTCACCACCTATAACTCCTCAAGGTCCAATTTTCCGCCAATAAACCCTAAGACCGAAAACTAAAGAGATCAAAACCATTTTTTGTTTCCATAACCTGAGATAAAGAAAAACATGTGTGTGCATAAAAAGCACCCTCGACCTCTCCACATGGTCCTGAAACTCCACCAGTACCTGCATCCCCGAGGCATTCACTCTCTTGTCCAACATATTTACAAAAATCCCCCAGAATATATTCAATATGGTGTGATCCAACATGGTTAGGATCAGAAATCCTGGAGATCCTTCCAAATAATACCCCTCATGCAAGATTACATCCTATGATTACGACACCAAGGAAGGGTCGACTCGGGGATTCATAAATATCCTATCCTCAGATACAATATCTTCTTTATTTTCCATGATTTGCAAGTTGGCATCCATAATGCTAGGGTGAAATATAACCTTCCACACATCGCCAGGGTCATGAAAAACCCCTACAGAAAACCCTCGAACCTATGGCATAAAAACATATCCCCATCAAAACCCTCCTCATGTGCTCCCCTTAGGGAAAACATATATAACCTAATGTGGTAGTATCTAGTATGCAAAAGACATTATTTTCAATGCAAGTTATTGCAAGGTATAGAGTGAACAAGTTTTGATGGTATGTTGGAAAGTGCAACAATAAAAATATATCTAATGTTGGTTTGTCAATGTTGATTAACCATGCATGTGATAAAATCAATGTGTGAAAACTATGTTGGTTATGTGTGCATGTATTGTGGAAGTAACATAAATTAAATGGTGTTTTTGGTCTATAGGGATAATGTTCTACTAGGCATAGAGTAGCATAAGGAGAGTTTACATTCTTCAATGGACATTTCTAACATATAGTTTTGTTGGAAATAAAAATAGCATATTTTTTTAGGATTTTAAACAATTATATGAGCAACTTGTTTCTATAAGGCCTAGATCTATTATTCATCTAGTTGTCAGTTCATTCACTAGCATGAAGTTTTCTAATGCTCCACCATTGTATTTTGATATCATATATAACATGTGCTCATAAGATGAATGTTTTAACCTTATATTGTTAAGAAATATACTAGAAGGAAAGAGTATAAGAATAATTGAATAAGAGTGTAAGAGTAATTGAATTCACTATTATGTTCTTTTCAGATATAATTTTTTCTCCTTTTGAATCCTTATCTTAACCTATAATCAAAATCATTTGAAGACTCTCCAAGTAGTTTTCGTCAAATTTTCATGACCATGGGAATCCATCTGAATTCACTATTATGTTATTTTCAGATATAGTTTTTTCTCCTTTTGAATCTTTATCTTAACCTATAATCAAAATCATTTGAAGACTCTCCAAGTAGTTTTCGTCAAATTTTCATGACCATGGGAATCCATTTGAATTCACTATTATGTTATTTTCAAATATAATTTTTTCTCCTTTTGAATCCTTATCTTAACCTATAATCAAAATCATTTGAAGACTCTCCAAGTAGTTTTCGTCAAATTTTCATGACCATAGGAATCCATGTAGATGGTGGCACCATCGCATACCATTCTTTCAAAAAAAATCCTTCACTTCCTAAAATGTGATAGGAGTAGGTTGCAATATTTTTAACTATTGGAGAGTGTGTCAACTAAGTGTTCTCTTGAAGTAAGTGATCATAAATGTATCAATTTAGCTAAATACTAGAAACAAATCCAAATAACATAATTGTATCAATTTAACTAGATAATAGAAGCGAATCTAAGTAATTATCTACTATGATATATGCTCACATCCATTTGTAAAACCTTCATGTAATAAAATCGAAGTGAGAAAAAGGTTACTCACACCAACTATGGATCATACCATGGTTGATGGTATGATAGTACCAAAGCTATAAGGAGGGGAATACACAGATATCATACCAAGTTTCTATTATTCTTCCATCCATCATTTGCAACATCAAAACAACAAATATATTATTAAACTAGTCTAACTAATACAAAAGCACAATCACATAATCACATAAATAGGATAGAATTTGTAATTCAAATACTACTAAACTAGTCTAACTAGACTTCGTTGGTTGTAAGGAAGAAGAAGAAAAAAAAATATTTTGCAATACAATAGGATAGAATTTGTCATTCAAATACCCTTTACAATGGCATATGTAAATATAAATACCGAACCAAACCACGCTACATATGTAAATATAAATACCGATCCATGCTACTCATGTCCACTAGTTTATCCCCAAGTACATGTTCTCCTAACAAAACATACTTTATTTTACACTTTATGCATACATTGAGGCACTCTTACCCATTACAGTTAAGTACATATGTTATTCAAGGGTGTGAGGGGATTTTTAGCCCAAATGTTTTTCTTAACTCAATAATTCTAAATAGTACTTCAATCAAGATGGAAGATGGAAATTGTAAGTAGCATTGTAATAACACATATAATTTTGTATGGAAAATGTTAAAAAGACTAGAACAATTTCATTAGTTTATTAAATTTTAAGAAATTGTTTCCTTATAAAAGAGAATCTCAATTGTATACAACAATTTTTTATTTGGTCTTAATTAGTCTATAATGGTTCATGAGTTATTTTTGAGAAATCATGGTTTTCAATTCATCTACTTCTCATGAGAAAAATTTTGGATTGTTTACTTTATTAGAAACTAATAAGCTATACTAAACAAGGGAAATAGTTTCAAAGCAGCTAATCCCTACCTCATTGAACAATAAGAAATTTTGTAACGACCTTTATCGTTACGACAACATGCACCGCATAACAAGGGAAAATTCATTTTTAAAAAACAGGAAGGTAACAACGACAAACAGTCAATCAACACAACTTGACAACGAACACATCGCACACAATCTAGGCAACAAACCACATAACAACCTAGCATACTAGCACATCACGCAGCTGGATGCAACATACAAAAATCAATCAGACCAAAATAAAAATGACTACCCGCCCATCCTACCCTGCAAGGTTAGGACCTCCGGGACACATAAGCAATGCTCAAGCCCAGGTTCCCCTCGATCTTGACCATTTAAGGTATCAAGGCTGGTGACTTTTCTGAGGAACAAGGAGGTGTCTACATCCTAGCCAACACAAGCAAGACCACACCTACTAAGAAAAAGGCAACACCAATCAATCCAACACAACAACTTCCATGATAAGTGGCTAGAACCCTCCAGGCAAACGAGAGACCGTTATTAAATGTTACAATAGGTACAACCTCAAATGAAAAAACAACAACATCTGCATCAGAAGGCACCTAACCCTAATTTAGGTTTCATATGCGCTAATGATCAATGTGCGCAATGATCCCAACTTAAGGATTCATGTTGCCATGGTGCGACATGCGCACAAGAATCTTGAGCGCAAACAACATCTAACCCTTTAACAACGACCAATGTGTCAACGTACCAACTTAAACTGTCAGTGGTGCTAATATAGTAAATAAAATTTTCATTGATAGTACATGTTATGGAATTGAATAACATCTAAGATAATGTAGTTTCATTTATGAAATATTATAAAATCTTGGAAAAACTCCAAGAACTATAAATTAAATCCCTACTTTATTGAATCACTACTTGAAGATCAATTTACATTCCTAGTACTAAACATAACAAAGTTTATGTCTTTGTTAAATCACATTGTTTATGTTAGATGATCCCATTGTATCACATACCTATAAATATATAAATTCCTTGAAATGATTCTAAAGAAATTTTTTTCCTAGAATTAATTTAAAATTCAGAAAACAATAAAAGCGTCTGTGTAGAAAATTAAATCGCTACACAGTTGTGAATAATTAAATTGTGGTGCTAGTCACTTCCATAAAGGGGAAATAAACACTTGTAAACCCACTCACTCTCGAACAAATCACTATACTGAAACAGAAGACTGTCAAGAGAAAAAGGGTAAAATAAAAACCAAAGACGCGGCCACTTGTTCAACCTAGGATTTCAATTTAATACTTACAGTAGCTATGATAGTAAAGATACATAAAATATTAACTAAATGCCTACAAACATGACACATACAAATATCTTCCACTAGGGATCATCCTGGCCTAACATGTCCATAGAAACACAAAATCAGGACGACCTGATCACAAGAAGAGCTATAAATAATAATCCTTATTTAGTCTACTCTTTCGCCTTTGTATGCCCACACATGGTTTCTTTTGTCTCGACAGTAATAATGTAAAGATCTGCAATAAATGAAGGATATTTTTACTCAACCTTATTAAATCGTAAATATTGCTTTAAATCACTCGCCTACACTCTTTTTGTTGCTCATTTTCATTTCCACTTTAAACCTCAAAAATTCAGGAATATTAACACATTAGTCACTTGTAGTTACACATTTTAAGATTAAACCCTTGGAATATTAACTATTAAACCAATATTTAGCAGAGTCAGCTGATTTATTCTTCCAGCATCTACATCTCGAAAAAATCAACGATAATGTACCATGTTAGTATTAGCTGGTAGCTCATCTGCAAAAAAACGAAGATTCACTACTAAAATGAAGTATTCTTGACTCAATCTAAATTTTTTACCTGGTTTCCCAAACAAAATAAACATTCCAAACATGTCTTTGAGTGGGTTGAGCTATTTCCTGCCTGACAAACCCCCAAAACTCTTTTCCACCTAATAATATACGAAAAGAAAAACAAAGAAAGATTGAATATTTCACTTGTCTGGCCTTCTTTGCTTGGCTTTCTGTCCAGCTTCTTCGCTTAGAACAAATTTGCAGCCACTAACTAAGTTTGACAGTAAAACTGGCATCTAAAAGTATTCACGTTAAAGGTAAAATCATACGTTTGAGAGGCTAGATGGTTCCTTCAATAAATCTGCATAAACTTTTCTTCTTCTTCATCTGTAAATGAGAATTGACAAGGAGGTGGACAAAAAGGGACATGTGGAATAAACTTTGTAGTCTAATGGATGGTGTGTTGGGTCTGGATAGCATATATTGCAAGATCTTTTGTCTGTTCCATATATATATATATATATATATATATGAAAAAATGATCCAATTAACAACTTCAATAAAAGAGTTGGGTAGGTAATAGAGGATTTGACCCAGCCACAGGTAACCCATACTACCTTCCTATCTAATTCTGGCTAGGTATCCCAATGACCATTCCTTCACTTAGTACAAATAGTCGAGCGACATTCTAGTCTATAATTCGAAAGTGCTTGAATGAATTGGGGCAGAGACTATAAGGTCAGATCTAGGCGAGTATGTGGAAGGGTTAGGGATACGAAGAGAGATTATCTCTGTTCTTTCAATCTCCAGAACAAAATGTTTTGGTTTCCTTACGTAAAAATACAAATTCTTACGAGAAAGAGCCATGCTCAACCAAACCTTCCAACACAACACCAAATGGAATGATGAGGCGTTAGATCAGGGTTCCGATTGAACTGTCGGGTACTATATATCAAGTAAAATGTCGTTGTTATGATCACCATTAACAATATAGGTTACACTAATTATCCAGGGATGGAACCCATAGTAATCTAATTTTTGGCATACGATATGTGCATAAATCAATGTATATTCAGCTCAAGAGGGTCTTAGAATTTTAATACTAGTCAGTCATGAACAAAATGATATAATCAATTCTCAACTATACTTAATTGAACAAAATACAACCGAATAATAATATCACTTATTTACTATAGTTAACTGAACAAGAGAATTACAACTAAATAAAATCTTATATTTAAAGAATTACTAAGAACAAATAAACTAGAGTCAACTGGAAATGCATCGGTTGCTTCATCATCATTATAATCTCATACACGAGATAATTTGACTCAAATATAACAAAATTTAAATGCATGTAATGAATCTGAAGGCAATGATCCCGTAGACATTGCCCCACGTGTTCGCTCCATCCAGATCACGATTGCCAACCAATGAGACCTCACCGGTACCTCCCATCCAACGCTAGGGGTACTCTTATTCCCCCTGAGCCCCTCGAGTTGCAAATGGGCCACGCACACAATACCAGAGAATTATAGTATCCATCTCACCTCGCAAGGTAGAGCTACCACTCATTACCTGAGTTGGGTATCCCAACTCCCACAAGAGAAACTCAGTCAAAATAAAATTTCAGCAGCATAACGTTACACAAGCCAGATGTGATCCATACTCCTCCTCGACCATCATTTTTATATATTTTCTTAGTCATTAGTTTCTCAAACCCTCATTAGATTATTTTTTATTTAATTAATTACGAGAAACCTCCCCCGTACACATGTCGCTTGATCCCCTAGTTGCACCAGAAAATTAATTTATTAATTAATTGACTTTGCCTATTTCCCTCACCCACCTAAAAGCGTTCCTAAAAATTAATTTTCTGGTGTCCCATTATTCCCTTACAATTCTTAAATGACTTGTGCCTTACTTAAATCCTATTTGAGTTCATAATTAGAAGGTTCCAAAGGCTAGATTCCATACTAGGTTAGACATTTTCCTTTTTCTTTAAGTTTCCCCTTTTCTTTAAGTTTCCCTTTTTCTTTAAGTTTCCCCTTTTTCTTAATTTTCCCCTTTTTCTTTAAGTTTTCCCCTTTTTTAAGTTCCCCCTTTTATAAATAAGTTCAGAGTTAGCAGGCTTAGATAAAAACAACCACTTACTCCCTTTAATAATTAAACCTTTATTAAAATTTCCACTTTAATTATTAATGCTTGAATTTTCTTTACCCCCTTCTTGTTACATGTCTAAATAGTTTTTTTTTTTTTGTTCAAAGGTTCTACTCAGACCCATGTTTTAATTCACTAGGCTTGACAACATTTCTTAAGGGAAATGGTTTTTATTAAACTTAACTCATCACATCATTTATTTTAAGGCAAACCAAGTCCTAAGGAGGCATAGTTTTCTAGGCACTAGGTTTATTATCTTACTAGTTAAAATCGTGGTGTGCCCTTCAGGATGCACTACGTGCTCCAAGGGTGCCACTCGCCTCTTTCTGTTTTCTTCACGTGACGTTCCCTTCAATACGCACTACGTGCTCCAAGGGTGTCACTCGCCTCTTGACTGAATTTTGTAACGTCAAACTCCTGGAGTCAATACTCTATCATGTGATCTTGTGGGAGACTATAGACCTCTAAGGAATAAGGACCCTACCTTATTGCACTTCCCTTAGAATCATCATGAACGACTGTCATAGTTTTCCCTCACAGCATTGCGAGTCTATCGAACTAGGTAATCGTTAACCTACAGTTCGATCCATGGCAAGAGTGCTAGTAGGTCGTGGCAGGGCTATTGCCACACCTCTCCCTCAATGTCTCTGGTTGTCGTGCGTGACCCCTTTACTCCAAATGTGAGTCTAGTCGGCAAGCTATCGTCATCCTGCATCCATCAACGAATCATGTCAACAATAACAATCAACATCATAATATCTAATCATATGTACATATGGCACATCAACAACATTCATACCCTAACGTTCCACTCCTTGACTTGACACGGAGTCCAAGGAGTTTCATCGATGCCTCGGCATCCTCAACGTCTAGATTCCTGAACACTCAGGAGAACCCAGTCAATAGCACATGTCGATGTAAATACAATAAAATAGCATATCATCAAATCCACAATATCTCATAATAATAATCAAACAACCAATAGTATAATGACCTGGATCACTTGCACGCAAGTGTCCTCAAAGAATAAGTCCACTTAGTTCACACAAGAGTGGGATGTTACATACACCCCCTCTTGTTTTAAAATTCATCCCAAAGTTTCACAGTATATAAGTGTTCAAATAAGTGTATCACAATATCATATGTCTAGCTATCAAACAAAAATGGAAACTGTTGATGCTTATCATATGTGTCCTCCCAGGTCGTCGAGTGTGGACTATAGTTGTCCCACTGGACCTTGACCTGATCTACGGTTCGACGTCGTAGTTGTTGAATGTGACGGTCTAGGATGCGGATTGGCTTCGCCGTGAGTGCACCCTCATCTGATACCTGCAAGGAACTCATGTCAATAACATGTGTGGGATCACTAACATAATGTCTCAAAACAGATACGTGAAAAACATCGTGCATACACCTCAAAGAATCAGGCAAGGCTATTCGATAGGCCACGGGCCCTTTCTTTTCCACAATCTCTAAAGGTCCCATGAACCTAGGAGACATTTTAGCACCCTTTCCAAACTTGATCGAACTCTTATGAAGTTTCACCAGCAAGAAGACTCGATCGCCAACTTCATAACTACGATCGACACGATGCGCATCGACATAAATCTTCTATCAATCCTGCGCTTCCTTGATCCTTTGTCTTATTTTTTTCATTTGATCTTCCATTTATTGGATCTCTTCAGGTCCCACCAGGACCCTATCCTCAAGCGAATCCCAACTCAAAGGTGTCTGACATGGTCGCCCATAAAGAAACTCGAAAGGCAACATCTTAATGGTGCTTTGATAATTGTTGTTGTATGCAAACTCTACCAGTGGAAAGAACTCTTCCCAACACTTTTGTTGGTCCATATTGTACATACGCAACATATCCTCCAAGATTTGGTTTGTTCTTTCAGTCTACCTATATGTCTCCAGGTGATACGTGGTACTAAAGTTAAGTTAGGTTCCCAAGGCCTCTTGGAAACTAGTCCAAAATCTTCCTGTAAACACTGATACTCTATTAGATATAATCCTCTTAGGCATGAAACCTTTGAGTCACAAATGGTATCAGAGCCATGAAGCCATTTTCGCGTCGGGTATCATAACATATCTCTCACTCTGTTAAGTTTTGTTTAAAGTAATAAAGAAAGAATCTAGTATCAAGAGTCTTGGGCCTTTGAAAGACAAGGTTTCCACTCTTGCGACTCTCTGAAGCCGTATCAGAAGTATTGGTCCTTATCGATTTAAAAATTAAAGGAATGCCTTTTCATTTGAAGACTCTGCTAGATACAGGATCTGACTTAAATCTTTTGAATAAGGAAATTATTCCTGTAAATTTCTGGCGAAAATCTCAAGCAAGTGTTGTTGGACTTGGAAATATTCCAGCTGAAATCTCCTTTCAAATCCCTGAAGCTACCCTCTATTTCAAACAATATTGCCTACACTTAAAATTTCTGCTATCCAATATCCCTATAGCTTGTATCTTGGGAACACCATTCTTTGCAGTAGTTGAACCCCATGGATCCACTATGCTAGCAAAGAATAGACCTGGCTATTTTATTAGCATTCCCTCTATGTCTGAAAACAAGAAAGTTACTATAAAACTTCCTTTTGTATCTATCCCAAGGATATCCAATATGGTACAAACCATAAAAAATAAAATCCTCAAAATTGAAGAATCAAAGGGATAGCAATCCAGGATAAGAATAAGAGAGTAGTTAAGCCAAAATCAAGTTCAACAGAAAATTATTCTGTTGAGACAAGAATTCATTGATCAAGTATGCTCAGAGAATCCCACAACCTTTTGGAAGCAAAAGAAGCATGAATTTTCTCTCCCATACAAGGAAGACTATCAGGGAAAACCTTGTAAGAGCAGAGCCATTCCTATGAATGATGAATACCAAAGATTGTGTGCAGAAGAAATTAAGGGTCTCATTAATAAAGGGCTCATTAGAGAATCTACTAGTCCTTGGAATTGTTATGGGTTCTATGTGAACAAACATTCTGAACAAGTAAGAGTCATTCCCAGACTCATTCCCAGACTAGTAGTAAATTACAAGCCTTTAAATAAAGTTTTGGCTGATGACACATACCCTATCCCAAATAAGACTAGTTTGGTTACAAGGATTGCTGGTGCAATTTTTTTTTCAAAGTTTGATCTAAAATCAGGATTTTGGCAAGTGGCTATCAAAGAAGAAGATAAATTT
>JASDQU010947567.1:27769-55781 GCA_032191745.1 Picea mariana
AGTTGTTCAAAGTTTATTCTATAGGTTTGAAGCTTGGCGTCCTTTACCTTTTCATTACCTTCATAACTACTAATGAGTTTGTCCCACATTTCTTTGGTAGTTCCTAGGTGCATAACTTTTACAAATTCTACTTCTACAAGACCAGTCAAGATAGCATTCATAGCCTTAGCATTGAATATAAATTCTAGCTTTTAATCCTTATTAACTAGTACAACTAGCTTTACATAACCAGAATCTACCACATCCTAGACATCTGCACCTAAAGCCATTATCTAGGTTCTCATTCTAACTTTCCAGAAGGAAAATTGTGTTCCATTGAATAGAGGGGCCTTATTGGTTGAATTTCCTTCATGGCTTGACATGTTTAAGCTCTAGGATATACCCTTAGATAAAAGGGGTTGGCTCTGATACCAATTGTTGGACAACTGAGAGGGGGGGTGAATCAGTTGTCACCGTGCTTAAAAAATTATTCTTATTTTAAACTCTTTACAAAGTACTCAATGACAATCACAACAATGCAGGAAAATAAGTAATAGCACATTCAACATCAGTCACACATATGAGATACACAGAGACAGATATTTCTTGAGGAAACCCATAGAGGGTAAAAACCTCTTCTTATTTATATGATAAGTAATCTTTACATTATTTACATTATCATACATATGAGCACCAACTCATAATGAGGCTGCAACCTTTGTTTTGAAAGCTGCTACTTGCTGAGAGCACCAACTCTCTGGTTTTTCTAGCACCAACTAGAAGGAAGCACCAACTCCCTGCGTTTCTCTAGCACCAACTAGAAGGAAGCACCAACTCCCTAGTTTCTCTAGCACCAACTAGAAGGAAGCACCATCTCCCCAAGTGTTCTAGCACCAACTGGATGGAAGCACCAACTTCTGATCATATAGGCACCAACCTATAAAACAAAGAACAACAGTTCTCCCTTGCACCACCCTACCACCCTAGTTTCTCTGGATGCGGCCAAATGGAAGCTACAACTCCCTGTGTTAAAGAACCCACTTGAACCTCTGAGGACAACAATCCTCCCTAGAACCTCCCTTCCACCCTAACATATAATTTTTTTCTAATGAAACTTATCACAGTGATACAATATTTATCATTGGCTTACCAGACTTATCACTATTCTACTACACTGTGCTACTCTGTCTGCATCAGTGTCTTTTGCACACTCCTCTATGCTTTATTTTCTTCTCATGTTATGCACTATGTGCCATATCAATTTAATCCACCATTCATCTACTCTATATTTCATCTCCTATACACTCCTCCTTCTACACCCTTCAAATTCTCTCCGCAACAACAACCTTTCTCCTCTTTGTTCTGCATACTTATAGTTTTTGTGCTCCTTGTGCATGTTGTCTCCCATGCTTTAGCATGCTCTGTCCATGTCAAGTGTTCTGCCTGATCATCATAGCAACTCTTCAGCCTCTGTGGTAGTTGAACTCATGCATCTATCATCACTTGGTGTTATGCCGAGATTCCTTCACCTATCCAACAGTCAAGACTCTTCATCTTCTCTCTTACAGTCAAGCTCAACCTCTTTGTTGCAGTTATAGGCTTCAACGCCCTTCCAGCTGTCAATCGCCTCTATGACAAGTATTCATCCCACTGGAAGATTCCTTGAGACTCTTTCACTCCTCTAGAAATCACACATAAGTCTCTTCTACTCCTCTGCAAAAACCATCAGTGGTTTTTAGTAGTTACAATGTGAACCTTGAAATGGAGCCTAGCTATGCTAGCTCCTTCCACTTCCGTGACCACTGGCTACATAGACATTTAACCATTTTGGCATTTCAGCATTCCTGTGATCAAGTGTCTCGACACTCCCAGACGCGATCCACGAAATGGAGCTTGGTTGCACTATCTCTTTCCTCCATATTCCGAAGATGAGACCACATCCTTATTCAAAACTTCATTTCACAATTTCTCGTTTCGACATTTCAACATTTCCGCACTCTTGTGGTAAATTGTTATGACACTTCAACTCCCGATATCCAAAACTCCTAAATGGAGTCAGATCAATGGTTTGGTATTTCATCGTTTCTCATTTTGGCAATTCGGTATTTCGACACTTCTGTGGTGAAGTGTTTCGACAGTTCAACTCTCGATATCCGAAACTCCGAAATGGAGTCAGATCAATGGTATGATATTTCATCATTTCTCATTTCAATGATTCATCATTTCGTCACTCTTGTGGTGAAGTGTTTCAACACTTCAACTCCTGGTATTTGGGACTCTGAAATGGAGTTATTTCCCGGTCTGCGAAACTCTTTGTTGGTGTGCCTATTTTAGTTTTTCGCACTTCGCAAGTTCAGGATTTCTGTCGTGAGAGTCCTTGACATATCCAACTCCTGGTATTCGAACCTCCGGTATGAAGTATTTAACATTTCACGACTTCGGTTTTTGAGACTTCGGGACTCCTGTGATGAAGAGTCTTGACTCTTGACTTCTCCATCTCCCGGTATCCGAAACTTTGGTAGATGTGCCTTTTTCGGGATTTCGGGTTTCGCATTTCACGACTTCGGGACTCCTATGTTGGATATTCTTGACTCTTGACTTCTCAATATTCCGGTATACGAAACTCCGGTATGGATTTTATTCTTATGATCTTTCCATGTAGTTATCCCTGTGCTGTTGATCTTCCATTCCTGCTTGTTTGCCATCAAATAAACAAGCACACTCTTGCACTCTTCGTGCAACTCTACACTATCTCTTATGATCTTACGTTGTCCCTATTTTTCTATCACTACATACTATGATCTTTCCATCAATGACAAGCACACCTGCCTGTAAACATGCCAACATGCACTACTTGCAGCATTCACAATAACCTCTGGTTATTGACAACTTCACACCTGTGCACTCCTTGTGACAAAATTTCTCCAAAAACTCACTTGGGTTGGTAATTTCTAAGACTTATCCTTGGCCTAGGCATACTTTGCACGACTCTATTCTACACTTTCACTCAGCGGGTATAAGAATAACTCTATCTCTCATGATCTTCTTTTGAGATAAAACTCATAATTTCGTCAACGCACTCCTTGCGGAATTTCAATGCACTCCTTGCAAGAATTCTAAGGATGAGTAGAAATTGAATCTTACACTCCCTCTCTCACAGACTTCATGCATTAAACATAAAATCATGAGCATACATAGAATTGAAACAAAATGCATAATAGAGTATATAAGAAAACTGTAAAACATACCATTCAAGATATGTAAACAGTAACCATAAACACCATGAAATTGAGTCAAAGGATTCTTTATATTAACTCAAGTTCTTCTATACATGGATTCATTAGTAACAACTATCTTCTTATATGACTTCTACAACTCTATTCTTCTTTGTTCCCCTATGCTCTCCTGCTTCTAAGCTTCTATTCTTACAATGAGAATAATAATACAATACAATACATACGAGGGAGATTTTTAGAGTTTTCCCTCCTACAACCTCAATCTATCTAATCGAATTAAAGACTAAAACTACCTTACATTTACTACAATATATACCTCTAATCGATAGATGAGAGAAAATGCTCAAGATTCGTGTTACAATCCCTGAACATTTAAGGGAAATAACTAACTCCCAACTATTGCATTAATGTTCCATTCTTTTGAAATTCAAAATGACTTCAAAATGTGTGCTAGTGCATATCTAGTTGTCTTATGCTTATGCTTGCCTTTCTGGAGATGCTCGTGCATCACCCTTAAGGATAATTAACCCTTACAAAATATGGAGAATCTATTACAAAGAGTTACAGGAGCATGAATGGAGTGCATGATTGAAGGGTTTTCAGGGTACAATCAAGTATTGGTGAAAGAAGAGAATAGAAATAAGATTCCATTCACAACCCCATGGGGATGTTATGAATATATTAAAACTTTATTTAGGTTGATGAACATAGGATCAAATTTTCATACCGAAATGGACTTTTATTTTAAGGATGTATTCATAAGGATCATATAGATCTACCAGAATGATCTAATTATGTTATCCAGGGAGAGAGGGGATCACGTGCATCACTTTAAGAAAGTGTTAAATATGTGTCGGAAAAAAATATATCTTTGAACCCATGGAGGTTAGTTTTTGGTGTCAATTAGGGTAATATTCTTAGAAATTACATTTACAAAGAAGTCAGGATGGATCCCTCCTAGGGAGATGTTATTTAGTAAATTCCCTTTCCTAAAATAAAAAAGGAAGTTCAATATTTCTTTAGAAATATAAACTTTATCAGAAGATTCATTCCAAACTTTGTTGAGATTAGCAATTTTGCCTTTATTTTTTTAAAAAGGGATCCAAATTCCAAGTGGGATGACAAAAATAGGGGATCCTTCAAGATGATCAATAATTCTATAGCTATGGCACTATCCTTGGTGAGTTGAGGCTATGCTAAGGATTTTTAGGTATTTTATTTTTCCTTGTATGAAATGATAGAATGTTTCTTGTTTGGAAAGAATGATCAAAACATGGAACAACCTATAAAATTCATGAGAAAATAAATTAGGGACTCATAATTGAAATACACAATGATGGAAAAGAAAGTGTATGCTCTCATGAAATATTTAAAATACTTCACACCTTATGTGCGATACTCAAATATTATTCCACACACCCCTCATGTTATCATTAAGGACATATTCACACAACATGGTTTTTTTGGATATCTATGGGAAATGGGTATGTAGAATTCAAGAGTATGATATGGAGATCATACCTACAAAATTGGTGAAAATACAACGCCTCGATGAGAATTAAAAAGAATTGGATATGGATCAAGAAGAAAGCCTTGTGATGATGTTTTTTTTTCTAGATGAATTGGAGACACATGAGTTATATGTGGAAATCATTTATTAATTCAAGTATATAACATGTCCATACCACCTTGATGATTATAAGAGAAGGGTCTTGAAACCGGTTGGGATAGGAAAATAACTACATAAGATAAGAAAGGTTCTGAAGGTAATGGTGTTTTCTAAAGACATTATTTCACCGAAGAACATTTGATATGCATGCTCCGATGGTGATAAACCAATTTAAGGAAGCATCTATAAAACAATTTGGATATGAAACAAACTAAAGAAACATGGATTTCATCGATTGTAACTTTCGATGAAAAGTGGATCTAGAATCCGAATGTGGACATGATCAACCATATTTATTTGATGGTTTGCCCAAGGAATTGGACAACTCCATTAATTCGATAAGGTGAGTTTTACCAAGGAACAGAATTTTCCAACACCCCATCGTAAACTAAGAATGGAGGAAAACAAATTACATATCACACATATTCCCCCCTTAATTTGTTATGACCGTGAAATATAATAAAAAATAGTAAAACAACACTCTTGAAGAAGTCTCAACATTGCCAACATCAACTCTGATCAAAACATGGTACAAAAAAATCATATCCAAGACCTTTTCTAAGTGAATTTATTGCAATGTTAATAGGAACAAGAATACCCCACCCATTATTCCCAAGTCTTCCTCTAGTATATCTCGTCTTGTTCAATAGTGAAGACCCAATAGTGGTAGTTTGTTTTTCAAAGCTAGGAGAAACAACACTATCATCAGTTTGATTAAAAATAGTTGTAATAAAATCAATAGTATCCAAGGTGAAAGAAGAAATCGGTGATGGTGGTAGCCCAACAACAATAGTATTCTTCTCAACATTCTCAGTCGACAAACATCCTTTTGAAGACTATGTTTGTAGTCCTACAATCCCCAAATAGTGTCATCATTCTCAGTAAGTTGTAGTAGTAAGGCATCATAATTTACATTCAAATCATGATATTCATCAAAAAATTGGTTGTTATCGACTTAAAGAGGAGAAAGTAGGAAGCCTCAATAGTTATTTGGGAATTAGTTTCCATCAACTCATATATTTTCATTTCCAAGGAAACATTTTTTGAATGAGAAAGAGCTTTCAATTCTTCTAGATCATGAACAATATCTTAATTATCTTGAAATTCAACTGCAAGAGTCTTGAAAAAGTATTCCATCATTATTTTGAGGGAATAAACCCTCCTAGATTTATTAGCTAGAGTAGTTTGGAACAAGACAACTTCATTCTTCAACTCATTTTTCAAACCTTCATTCTCTATTTATAACAAATCAACAACAAACTTCAAGGTAGTGAGTTCTTAATAAAGTTGATAAATGACCTTGTTCTCATAGGCTCCAACAATCATTTACTGATATTAATAAATTATTCACAATGCAACAAGTCACTAATTGAAGACTAGTTATCAATAGAAGAACACAATAATATAGTTTCATTTAATATCACAATGAGTGTGCAAAGAAATCAAGTGAATATACAAAAATTGTTGTGTTGAAATATCACCGGTCGACTAAGTCATTTATATACTCGTGTAAAATAACAATAAATGGTATTTAATAGGCTCAATCGACCATATACTTGGTGTATTAGTTAATACAGTATTTCTGAATATGTCACAGGGGTACCTTCAAATATTCATTGAAGCATATTAACGTTAAATTAGGGTAATACAACATCCAAACTTACAAAAAAAATTTTAGAATGGGTTTGTAAGTTGACCGAAAACAAGGAAAAACAAAAGCTATTCAAACTTCCAATCCAGGTTTATAAGTGAGCTAGGATATTCATTCTCTAATAGTGCACATCAACAAAATTTTTGTTATGTCAGAAACCATTCGATCTGATCCCCTTTCCATTCAACAACAAAGAGTAATAAGGTGTATTTTCTTGTCGATGTAGTCAAGTCACAACAAAGGTTTGATTGAACCTTGAGTGCATTGATTCTTTACCCAGTTGGTAAAAAGAAATAGGGTTTATCTTGATTCGATGGAAAATAAAAAATTGATAATTTAGTCAAAAGGCAGTTAGTCATACCTACCCACCAATCAGAAATGAGATGTGGTCAACTACAAGCTAGTCAATTCAAAGAGAACACTAGATCTAGGGCATGCATGTACAAAGACTGGTCGATCAACTACAAGCTAGTAAAAGTGAGTCGAGACCAAAGCATTCAAGCTCACAATAGGAGGAGCAAAGGGAAAAGACTTTGGATACTTCCAAATTATTCCAATTTGGGACAACATAGTAGATCAGGAGGGAGGAGTTGCGACAACCTTTAGATAAGTTGTGGGGAGAGATCTGGACTGTTATATCTATGTCCAGAAAAAAAAAAGATGTGCATAGCTAAAGAATAGATCCTAGCCATTGGATATGAGCACGTGGATCGACAATCATTGGATCCAGGTAAGCCCACAAGACTTTAACCATTTTTATGTGCAAGGAGTGAGGACTCATCGAAGTCTCAAAGTCTTGAAGTTCCAGAGTGAATCAGAGCCATCCATTGTTTCAGAGGGACAGGTAGAAGAATATTAGAAGGTCCAAGAAATAAATCTTCCAAATATTTTCTTGGAGAAAAGAGAAAACTTCACGAAGTCGCAAAAGATGAAGTAAATATGGACTATTGAATCCATGAGAGACATGTGACAAAGATCCATTTTTTTTAGAGGAAAAGCACTTATGAGAAAAATGGGTAAGGTGAATCCAAAACTACAAAAGCCATGAAGTAGCGAAGTCCATCGTGATCATCAATTTGAGGAAGAAACATGCCACTAGATCATGGACTTGCAAGAAAAGAGAAAGGAGGAGGATGATCCGTTGACCAGAAGTTGTCCGAAGCTAGAGAGGTAATATCCCATCCTAGCCATCATTTTCTTAGACATGTGGCATCAGATCTGTCACTTTGGTGATAGAGTAATTCAAGAGAAACTGAAGAGTAAAGTCCTGAAGGCAAAAAATCTCGAACATTGAAGTCAAAAAGAATAGTTGATAGATGGAGGGACATGTGGAGCATGGAAATTCACTTTGGATAAAAGTCACTTTGGAGGAATTGAGGAGAAAAGGCGCGAAAAGTCTCAAAGGCTGAAGAGTCGAACTCCATATGAACCATCCATTGGAAATGGATGCATAGCAGAAGATCCATCAGTTCGTAGGAATGACACTACAGAAAAATAAGAGTAAGGGGGTGTTGACTGCAATTCCCCCAAAGAGGAATTATTGGTGCTCGACCAAGTTTTTCGAAATCTTGGCCACGTTTGACCACTTTTTGGACATCAATAGGCTGGTCGAAGATGGAGCACCTAGGTGGAGCTGATATCGTGGGATCTCAATTATTTTGTGGGCTTATGGACGCATAAAGGGATTCATTAGGGTTTTTGTAACAGGTTATGGGATGTTGGCCCATGGGTTCACCCATGATTAGGCATGTTTGTAAATGTAAAATTATAAATAAGTAAGAATGTAATGTAGAAGAGATCGATAGTTTGGAAGGCTAAGTGAAAGAACTTTTGGGTTGCTTAGTGCAACAGCCTATGTATGTAAGGATTTGTGCTTAGTAGAGGAGTTGGCCTTGTGCCTTGACATGATTTTGGGAAGGTGGATCTGGTGCTTAATGTGCATATCACCTGTCCGATGTGAAGCTAGGCTCTATGGATTTGTGCATAGCAGCAAAAGAATGTAAGAGATTGAATACTAATAAAGAAGAAGAAGAAGTTGGTGGACGTAGCCCCACACTAGGGTGAAAAACGTATATCATATGTTGATGGTTTTCTTTGTGCTATGATGTTATGTTCTAGATATGCTTAGTGCATTGAATTATATGAATGATAGATAGATCTATGAATTCTTAGTGATTTGTTAATGTTGAATGTGTTAGACGTAACTTTTGATGCTAAGTGCGATGTGTATTTTTTCATTGCTACTGCGTCGATCTGTACTTAGGGTTTGATATGTGATGTGAATAAATATAATGAATTAATGTGTGTTGTTCCTAAGTACTTTGTGAAGTGTTACAATCACAGATCTATGTCCCAGATTGGTTATAGACACCTAAGTCCTATAACCCCCCTTCCTCTACCTCATGTGAGACTTCTCCTGCTTGGAAGGTGTTGCCGAAAGGGCCAATAGTTAGGGTTTTGTTGGTGCATTGTTGAAGCATTGAACCCTGGGTATTCTCTTGTTCCAACAAATGGTTCCGTTGCCGAGAATTGAAACTTTGATTTTTGCAAACTAAAAGAAAAGATAATCTTTGTGCATAGATCTACTACTTTAATGCACAATACTCTACTTGACCTACACACCTTTGTTCCAAGAGATCAAGTTGTTCTGAAGAAAAGAGGTAAGATCTTGAAAGAGGAAAATATTTATGATTTGATAGGGTAAGATAAGTGGGAAATTTTTGTTTTGAAAGCATGAATCTAGGTATGTTTGATAGATTTTGTCCTAGTCTAAAAGCTAGGGTATAGTTAGAAGAAAGAGTTGATATGAATAAATGTGATAGAAATAGAGAAAGATATGTTATTCCTATGCATAGGCAAAATATTTGGACTAATAAGCAGATGTAGGAACTTAGAAAGAATTTTTGCAGTTTCCAGGTCCAACACAGTGATCCTAGTGCGCAGTATAGGAGAAGTTGGGGAACATATAAGAGGAAGTGAGGACTAACCCTATGTTATAAATGAAAAATAACGAGACATATTTATAAGGAATGCCCTGGTGCAGGTCCTAATTGTCTTTGTTGTAAAGTTGTTGGTCATAAAGTTGAGGATTTCCCAAGAATGATTGCTAAAATTGAACAAATGAACATCAGTTTAGAGAATAAGAGCATGTTATAAAATCAGAATGAGAAAGGATCAGAGGATGTTCAAAATCCATCAAAACGACTAAAAGAAGTAATGGATGATCACAAAAATGTCAGTTTACCAAATATCATGAAAGAAAAACAACGCATAGATACAAGAATAGGAGACTTCGATATAGACTGTGTCTTAGATGAAGAAACACAAGTAAATATTATGCCATAAAGAACTTGAGAAATTTTGGGAAATCCTACTATAGTACCTTCTTTGGGAAGGATAGGTTTATTCAAAGGAAACATGGTAGCCCTATGTGGAAGATTTACTAATGTGCCTATTATCATCCATCGAACATCGACTCAAGTAGAATTTCAAGTTATTAGGTTTGTTGATAACAACATGCCTTTTCCACTTTTGTTAGGAACAACTTGGATCGAGAAGGATCATACCAGAAGGAAAGCAGAGGAATAAGATATAGAAAATAAAAAGAAATAACTAAGAGATTTCATAGCTAGGAAAATAAATCGACTCATAGAAGAATGAGAAGTTAAGTCAAAACAATAGAAGGAAAGAGAATTAGCTATTGAGGTTGAAAGAATGCAATAAGGTTTGAAGGACCTATCCATGAAAGAAAAAAATATATCCACCCAAGAAGTGGTACGAGGAGGGATATTAACCTTGAACCCTTTGGAAGTACATCAATGATGCAAAGCTACTATGTAATGAGAAGATAAGAATAGGAAGGGAAAGAGGAATACAAAAGTAGTTAGAGAGACTCATCCCAAGGAAGGAAGGCAAGCAATCTCAGTAAGAGAAAATCCAAGTTAGAAAAAATAGAGGACGTTATAGAATAGAATTCACAGGAGGCAAGATTGAAGGCCATGAACCTCGCCGGAATAGAAGAACCGTGCAGAATGGGACTTCACCTCAACAAAGATATATGACCATTAGAGGGGCCCCAACCATTAGAATGACGCTCCGTGATGGCTAGGAAATGAATTTATGGGAGAATAGACTGTGTTTCGATCATTGAGGCTGCACCATAACAGACAGATTCACATTAATGGAGGCATTCCTATCTGTTAGAGGAATTCTTTACAAAATTCACTTATTTAACCCGTCAGACGTTGCGCCAGGACCACTTTTTTCTACCTGTGATTATCTGAGACAATAAAAAAATTGATTGTGTGTGTTGATCTATGCTATCAGACCTTGCCATCTGTTTTTTACCCCACTATCCGTTCACCTACTTGGACCTATTTGTTAACAATGATAATGTCAACCTATCGCATTGAGCTAGAGAATTCCATTGAAGAAGTTTTGAAGAATTTTATGGCTAATAAAGCTATTTCTAAAGGAATACAGGTGTCATCAACTAGAGGACTGTAGCCGTCTCCCTCGATTGGACAACGCTCGAGCCTTACTAACCCCTCTACTGAGAAGTGAAGTAAGCATCATGATGATTTGGCTAATGCAAATCATATCCCATCGATCTTACTTGATTACATCCCACCTTTGGTTGGTGCAGTTAACCATGACAGCATCCCATGGGAGTTTCAGTACACCTTGATCACCACGTACATACCGAAGGGGATACACATATTTGGATGCTAGTTGGGACAAATCCCATCTTTGAAGAACAGTGATTTCAACCTTGGAGACATAAATAACTATGCGATGCTCACACCCCATATATATTTGATGAAGACGACTGGGAAGAAGCCTCGCATCATGTCCCAGCCTTTGATAAAGGAGATCGCACAGTACACGATACTCAATGTGATGAATATCCCTCACTTTTTTCGATATCAGGAGGTTAACGCTTGTGTTAAAATCTTCTTTTCATGATATCATGGAGGATACATGTGCCTCGATAGGTGCATCACTATGGATCTGACGTTGATCTACCCAATCATAGGACTGAGAATACAAGGACCCAACCCTTAGCAGTTCTACCCAGGGAAGACTTCAGATCACTTCTTGGAACAATGCATAAACGAGGATTATGGTGAAGTTGAGAAGGGAAATTGAGGCTACAAGGTAGCCTCCATACAATATGGCTCAATGCACCTAGCTTGCCAACTCATCGTTGGAAATCTCTTCTGAAATAACCACCCCACACAGGTCACCGGGTTCGTGGTGGACCTTGCAGGAAAATGCATGGAAGGTATGCAGATGAATTGGGCAAGATACCTCATCAATGAACTTGAGAAAGACTTTTACAAAGCGCAGTATCAGGGATACGATTTCCATTTCAGCTAGTTGCTTGTGTTGATTGCATTTGTCGCTTGGAAAATGCCAGAAGGATCTGCCTTCCTAGAGATTGAAACTTTGGAGTCGTTGGTCGCGAAGTTCCAAATCCTATGGTACATGAATGACATGTCAAAGCAGTGGCAGTCGAACACAGTGTTCCATGCCTACTATCAACAGTTGAAGGTTGCCATAGAATATTTTTTGCACATGAATACGCAAACCTTGAACCAATAAAGACCATTAGCTAAGCTCCACACAAACCCACATTTTATTTATATCACTACATCCAAGGATGAGAGTAAGGAATAACTATAGTCTTAATATAAGATGATCGACGAAGACATGGTGCCGATCACAAAGGAGTGGATGGAAAAGTTTCTTGTACAGGTTGATGATGTAGAACTCTCTGACCCTGATATCATAAGAAGCCCCTTGGTCGCTCAGTTTGAGCATGGAGGACAATCAAGTGTGAAGAAGAAAAAGAAGAAGGAGGAATTTTAGAACATAGAGACTGATGAGGAGGATAGTGCCTCAGAGGAAAGTGGACCATGCTCACTCGCAGGAGGAGGAGGAGATGAAGTAAATCAAGAAGGAGGAGGGGATGAGGGAGAAAAACAAGGAGAAGGAAAAGATAAACCACTGAAGGACTCCCCTATCGAGCCAAAAACATCGAAAAAGAGGAAGATTTCTCCACATAAACCTTCAGCAAGAAAAAAGACACGTGCCAACAAACCCTATATGGAGGCCACCCTCACAAAGGATGAAATTAGTCTAGTCCGTGAAGCAATGGATGATGTGTCTGAGGAATTATTACAAAGATTATAGCATGAATCAAGAGGAGTTGTGTGTAAGAGTTGAAAAGGAGATGAAAGAGACACAACAAGCCATTTAAATGAGTCACGCAGTACATACTGCACCTTCCTTGTCAGATACCACAAAATTGGGGGATGAGCTTACCCAATTAAGGAAATTAGGATATGTAATAGAGGCTCTACTTCAACGAGTCCAAGAAGAAAAGCAGTAGGCTACAGAAGCCTTGAAGAAAGAGAAAGAGGAGATATTGGAGAAAATACGAGTTGCGCCATACTATGTGACCTCTTATGAAAATGTGAAGGATATGTTTCAAGCGATGCTCGAAGAGGAGAAAGTGAAGATCCAAAGGGAAAAGGACTAGATGCTCACAAAGCAGACTGCAATCAAAGAAGTGGTGAGAAAATAACTTCTCTCTATGCCAGTATTGGCACTTGAAGAACATGAGGCAGTTGAGGTTCAATTGATGAAGCTCCCTGAGGCCGTTGAACAACTTCAAGCAAGGGTAACGAAGTTGAAGATTCAAGCAAGGGTAACGGATTTGGAGCTTCAAGAAGTACCAAGAACTCCGCAAGAAGTGGGCGATGAGAGAGAAGAAGACGCTAAAAGTGTAGTGGAAAGGATCATATTCCTCACCTCGAAATGAAAGCAACTAAGTGAAATAAGAACACAGACCTATGAATGCCTCATGAAATATCCTGAGCTTAGGAAGTTGGAAGCACGACTATAGGAGGCACACCAACAAGCACTAATAGTTAAAGCATAGATGAAGTCACTCACTACGGTCGAGAGAATGAAGAGATCAAAAAAATAGTGCGTGACCCAACAACATATCACTTCCATCCAGGGAAGAGTCATGGAAGTCACACAAAGGCTACAACTAGTGCAGGAAGAATATTGCATGGTTTTTGAAGAGATTGAAGGAAAAGGAATGCAACTGGACCAACTGGTTGCAATAGTGGAACAACACATGGAAGGGCCAATTACAAAAGCTCGGGTAAAGCAGCAGGTGGAAGTAGCTCGAGGTAAGCTCGAGGCCTTTGAAGCAACAGTGCCTAGATCTAAGTGAGTCGAGACGAGTCACAGGTGAGTGTTGGGGTCATGTTGGCCCTTGACCAAGTTTTGGGAAATATTGGCCTCGTTTGACCACTTTTTTAACTTCAACAGGATGGCCGAATATGGAGTGCTTAGGAGGAGCTGATATCGTGAGATATCACTAATTTTGTAGGCTTATGGACCCAGAAAGGGGATCATTAGGGTTTTTGTAATGGGTTATGATATATTGACCCATGGGTTTACCCATGATTAGGCCTTTTTGTAAATGTAAAAGTATAAATAAGTAAGAATGTAATGTAGAAGAGGTCAATAGTTTGGAAGGCTAAGTGCAAGATTTTTTGGGTTGCTTAGTGTAACAGACTGTGTATGTAAGGCTCTTTGCCTAGTAGAGGAATTGGCTCTATGCCTTGACCTAATTTTGGAAGGTGGATCTTGTGCTTATTGCGAAAATCACCTGTCCAGTGTGAAGCTAGGATCTATGGCTTTGTGAATAGGAGCATAAGAATGTAAGCGATTGAAGACTAATACAGAAGAAGAATCAGTTGGTGGAAGTATCCCCACACTAGGATGAACCCTGTATATCATGTGTTGAGGGTTTGATTTATTCTATGATGTTATGTTGCATATCTTCTTAGTGCATTGAATTATATGAATGATAGATAGATCTATGAATTATTAGTGCTTTGTTCATGTTGAATGTGTTAGTCCTAACTTCTGATGCTAAGTGCGATGTGTATTTTGTCATTGCTACTGCACCGATCTGTACTTAGGGTTTTATCTTTGTGAATAAAGATAATGAATTAATGTGTGTTTCTCCTAAGTACTCTGTGAAGTGTTACAATCATAGATCTGTGTCCCATCTTGGTTACAGACACTTGAGTCCTATAACCACCCATGCCTCTACCTCAGGTGAGACTTCTCTTGCTTCGTAGATGTTGTTGAAAGGCCCAGTAGTTACGATTTCGTTGGTCCATTGTTGAAGCGTTGAACCCTGGGTCTGCCCTTCTTCCAAAAAGAGTCAAAGTACAATCTTAGCCATTGATCGAGATGATGACATTTCACTTGATCCATAGATTCTTGTAAATAATACTTTGGGGAAAAATGCATTGGAACATTTGGAATTCTTGAAGATGAAGTTTCGAAGGGGATCATAGTCATTGGATGTTGGAGGAACATGAGGCATAGATCTCATCTGGGCAATTTCACCAGTTCAAGGTTCAGGTAAAAGGGCTTCAACTGCAGCCAAAATAGTTGAATCCTGAAATTCTAAAGAACCTTACGGTTTAGCCCCAGTTCATATCCTGATGTCATATAAGGAGAGGGGATAGCAGAAGGAGCTAGTGCCCGCAAATATAAAGTTTTCAAAAAAACCAAGAAAAGGGCCCGCAGGTTACATATGACCTATGCCTAAGGTGATAAAGGGGCCTGTGTTAAATGAATTTTGGGGCTAGCAGAGTCCCAAGGAGATAATTCGTCTCAAAGACTTGAATGATCCTAGATCTAGAGGTCAAGAAAGCCTAAGGAGTGAAGGGGGATGTGTCATAATGGTATCAAAGCCACAAATTTAATTTATGTAAGCAAAGGAGACCAAGGAGATAGTTTGGTACCATCAAGAAATATCATAAGCTAAATTTCATTTGTAGACAATAGGTAAAGGAGGAGACAGGGTGTTGATTCCCTATGAAGTGATTGTCTGCAAGTGTGTAGAAGTCAATAGACAATCATGTGGGTTGTAGGAGATTTTGAAGAAGCTCTCAGTTGCAGGGTAATCCACATATTTTCCAGGAGAGAAGGCAAAGGTGGAAATCACTATTGAATGCCATAGAAGAGGTCGATAAGGACACCGCTAGTGGAAAAGTAAATAAGATATGGATAAAGATATCAAGGAGATTAGAGCATAAATGGAGAGGATAATTTTGAAGATGCAGCGAGAATCCCAGGTATATTGGAGGTATGAGTGGCCCATGAAGCAAAGCGTAAAATGGCCTATCTAGAATTTTTTTTCTAGGCAGCAACAAAAAGTGTTGAGGAGGTGGTTGCGGGAAGTTGAAACCCTCATTGACATAGAGAATATGGTTTGATTCTGTGAGGGAGTAGATGGAGAAAACCTTTGTGATGAGGGGGAGAGATCAAGTAGATATCTCATAGACTTCCAAGAGGGAAGATATGAACTTTCAAATTTCCAGGAGGGAAATGAGATGAGATCAGTTGGAGATATCATAGATTTCCTAGAGGGAAGAGGTGGAAGTTCATATTTCCAAGAGGGAAATGAGCAGAGATCAATGAGGGATATCGTAGATTTCCAAGAGGGAAGGACAAAAGTTTTGATTTTCCAGGTGGGCACATACGAAGTGAGACTATATGAAAGTATCAAGAAATCAGAGGTGATTTAGAATTAGCTAGGAATGATAACCGAGGAGGAGGATCAAAGATGCATCATGATCATTGGGGGAATCGAGATAGTCATGCCACATAGCCTAGCAAAGGCTAGTGTGTGTACTGCGAATATGGAGGTGATGCAGCAAGCATCTGAGGAAGAGGTTGTGGGGCCAAATGTTTGTAAAGATAATATTTTGTGTACTACAAATGCAACATAAGAGATACAACCAACAATGAATTTCATAAATGAGGAGAAGGAGAAGACATCAAAATCTACCCCAATAGAAGGAGAAGAGAATTCAATAGAATTTCTTAGAAATTTCAACCAAGAAGTTGAAAAGGAGATGATTGCAACACTGGAGCTTGTAGAAGAAGAGGAAGAAGACAACATGGACTTGACTAATTTGTATAGGGAAGTGGAATCCCTGGAGAGAAGAGTGATAGTGGAAATTCAACACATCCAATAGGCTAGGTTGGAAACAAATGGAGCAACTGGAAGAAGCTAGGAGTGTACCAGTAGAGGAACTGGCAGAAGACAATCTGTTAGAGGAGGAAGATAAGCAACAAATTAGTAAGGAGACTGCAGAATTGGAGTCTGCAGTAGAATTCCAAGTAAGTTCCATAAGGGATAGCAAGAGAGTGTTATATCAGGTTGATATTCCCTTTGATCATCAAAAGGCGATGCATCAGAGCAGTCTGCAAAGAAGGAGCCAACCAGTAGAGAAGATGGAGGAGGTACTGGAGAAGATAAGGAGAAGGATGTTAAGATCAACATAGGAGGTTTTCAGCAAGGAGAAGTTGATCCTAAGAGAACCTACAAGAGTAGTAGGGTAGTAGCAACAACAACATACCAGAGGAGTAAGAGGAAAACTCCAAGGGAGACTTTGGGATCTAGGGGGAATCAACAACATAGTAGAGGATCTCATGATTAGGAGCTCATGATTTTCCCAGCACTAGAATATGATGTAGGATCATTTTTTCCACCTAATCACATTCCATCATTCCAGCACATCAAAGCACATTCAAGAAGGGGGAGAGGCACCAAACCTCTCATTTTTACCTCGAATTTTAAAATGCAATGTAATTAAAAGAAAATTAAATGTTGTAAGGCTTGCTAGAGCCGATTTATTTCCTTTGTATAGGTAGTAGAAAGAGAGGCCTTAATGAGGTCTGTATTGTACAAATCTTGATCATCGACTCATATCTGAATTGTTAATGGTCATTCAATGTAATAAGCTTCAGTAGATAGGCGCTATAAATGGTGATTAGAAAGCACTAGTGTAGTTGGAGGGAAAGGCTTGATGATCCCCTCTTGTATAAATACTTGTAACGTATGCCTAGTAGAGGCTGCTGAAAGTTGATAGGAAAATTATTGTAAGACAAAGAGAGGAGAGTTGAGAGCCGAGACTCTATTGATTTCTGAGCTTACACACATTATAAACAAACATTCATATTAATACAAAGAGAGCAATTTTTTCTGCATGGGATCCTGTGTATGTTCCCATGTGTTTTATGAATGTTATTTCTTTTTATGTATGCATTTCATGTTGTATATGTATGAATAGGTTCCATATAGAGGGTTAATATAGGATTCTCTATTTGTTTGAGAGTTGTTGAGTTGTTCTGGGTTCTTTAGGTTGTGCAAGGAGTGAACAACAGAGTCTTGGAAAATACATAGCCACCACAAGGAATAACATCTGAACTCTTTCGAGTTAGATAAGAATGTGACAGGAGGGAACACCAAAGAACTCACAACTCTAGAGGATCCTCAAGGTTACTAAACACCTGGGAGCAGAGATTGCACATAGGAGACACAAAGAGATAGAGTTGTTGGATACTCTGGGAAGCTCTATCAAGAGGGCATTGAGCAGGTGCAAGTTTGCATAATAGAAATTTGTTTTGATTTCAAAGAGAGAAGTGTCAGAGGGGGAAACCCATAGAGTTATTGAACACTATGGTAGATAAGAAGGAGAGATACTTTAGAGCTTCTAAATATTCTTAAGGAAGGGATCAAAAAGAATTTCTTTGAGAGAGTGCAAAGAGTGCACAAAGACAACACCTTTCTGAAGTGTTGGAGGAATTGAGGAACACCAAAGTTGTTGAACACTCTAGAGGAGAAGATATGAAAGTGTGCATTGAGAAGAAGGTGCCAGGAGGGCACACAACTTCCTTTGAATTAGAAAACAAGCGCCAAGACCCTTAAATATTTGATCCAATTCAAAATCTTAGGGGGGATAGTGCCTTTGCACAAAAAATATTAGTAGAGAGGAGAAAAAGGTCGAGACCCTTAGGGTTTTGAGTCAAGAGAGTCATATTAAAGAGTGCACAAGATGATTCAAGATAAAAAGATCAGGAGGAAAAGAAAGTCGAGACCCAAGCATTCGTGCTCGCAGCAGAAGGATCAAAGGCCGCAGCCTTTGGATACTTGAAAATTCTTCCAATTTGAGAGAACGTGGAAGCTCAGGAGGGAGGAGTTGCGACAAACTTTAGATCAGTTGTGGGGAGAGATATGGACTATTATATGTATGTCCAGATAGAAATAGGCATGCAGAGGTGAAGAACAGATCCCAGACATTTGATCTCAGTGTGTGGATCAACGGTCATTGGATAGAGGTAAGACAAAGAGACTTTAACCCTTTTTATGTGCAAGGAGTAAGGACTCGCTGAAGTCCTGAAGTCCTGAATTCTCAAAGTGAATCAGAACCATCCATCATCCAGAGGGACAAGTGCTAGACAATCAGAAGGTCCAGGAGATAAAGCTCTAGAATATTTGTGTGGGGAAAAGAGAAGACTTCGCGAAGTCGATAAGGATGAAGTAAATCTAGACCATTTAATCCAGGACATACATGTGGAAGAGATCCATGTGTTTCATAGGAAGAGAACTTCAGAGAAAAATGGGTAAGGTGAATCCAAAACAACCAAAGTCACGAAGTAGCAAAATCCATCGTGATAGTCGATTTGAGGAGGACACGTGTCACCGGATTGTTGACTTTAGAGAAAATAGAAAGGAGGACGTAGAACCACTGACCATAAGTCATATGAAGCTCTAGAGGTAAGAGCCCATCCCAACTATCATTTTATTGGACACATGGTGTCAAATCTGTTGTCACTTCGGTGATAGATTACTTCAAAGTAAACTGAAGAGTAAAGTCCTGAAGGCCAAGAGTCCTGAAGGTCGAAGTCAACAAGAATCATTGATAGACGGGGGTACACATGGAGCATGGAAATTCACTTTGGAGGAATTTAGGAGTGAAGGCATGAAAAGTCTTGAAGGTCGAAGTGTCGAACTCCATCTAAACCATATGTTGGAAAAGGATGTGTGGCGGAAATTTTTTCACTTCAAAGGATTTATACTCCAGAAAAAGAAGAGCAAGGGGGGATAGACAAAAACTCGCCCGAAGTGGAATCAAAGGACAATCTCAGCCATTGATCAAGACGAGCACATGACACTCAATCCATAGCTTCAGGTACATAATACTTCAGGAAAAAAATGTGTTGGAACATTTGGAACTCCAAAAGCTAAAGTTTCAAAGGGGGCATCATAGTTGCTGGTTGTTGGAGGAATGTGAGTCGTAGATCTCATCTAGGTAAGTTCGTTGATTCGGGGTTCGGGTAAAAATACTTCAGTTGCAGTCAAAACAGCCAAAGCCCCAAATTTCGAAGTGGCTTAGGGTTTATCCATAGGTCACAGCCCGAGGCCATATGAGGAGAAGGGATAGAAGAAGGAGCTAGTGCCCACAAATTTAAAGTTTTCAAAAGTTATAGGAAAAGGACCCACGGGTTACATATGACCTACACCTAATGTGATAAAGGGGCCTGTGTTAAATCAATTTGGGGGCTAGAAGGGTTCGGAGGATCTAAGTCATCTCAGAGACTTGAACAATCCTATACCGAGAGGTACAGCACCCCCGAGGAGTAAAGGGGGATAAGTCATCAGAAGTATGGTCTGCACAGTCAGCCTGTACAAGCTATGTACATTCAACATTTTGCATCCTTGGAAAAGTGGAAAGAACACGATATCTCTCGTATACAATGTCAGTTTGATCTTCTTCAATTTGCATTGGGATCGTGAGGATGAGATCTATGCAATGACTCTATTTTCTAGAAAATACGAGAAGTTTGATTTTTTTGCATATTTTTATCCCCAGGATCACTTCTCCCCATTGGGAAGAGTTTAGACCTCCAAAAGACTACTTTCGGTCAATATGAAGATGAGGGTAGAGTTCCCTCATCTTTCCAACCTCAATCCATCTATATTTGCCTGTATTTGTTCCTTTAATAGCAACATGAAGGTATTCCACATTTCTTCGTTTTGAAGTTCTAATCTTCCTGTCAAGGATTGTATCTACATGCAATTTTGAAAGATATTATGGAGATAATTAATCTATGGAAGGAATCTCAACATTATCTCCTTGATCATCAATCAAAGGAGGCTCATGCAATCTCAAATGCTCAACATTAACAACTGCATACATTTGCATATAAGGAGGCAAATCCAAATGGAAGGCATTGTTACCAATCTTTTCAAGAATATTGAAAGGTCCATATCTAATTGGTTTCAGTTTTTTACCTTATCCATTAATCCTCTCTTCGCTAATGAAAATCCAAAATTCATATCCAACTTGGAGAATGTGATCCACATGATGCTTTTCATATCTTGTCTTGTACTTCTCTTGGCTCTTTTCCAATAGTTCTTGTACCATTTGATGCACCAACTGAATTTGTTCAATGAACTTATTTTCTCTATCAATGTCATAATGACCATCAATAGAAATATACTTCCCAAAGATAAAATCTAAAAGACATTTTGGTAAATAACCAAAACATGCCTCAAATGGAGATGTTTGAGTTGAAGAGTGCTTGGCCCAGTTATAATGATGATGAATGTAGTGTAGGTGCTCATCCCAAAGATTAATATGTTTGCTGCAATAACCACGAAGAAGATGTACTATTGTTCTATTCACCCCCTATGTTTGACCACATGTTTGTGGTGGAAATTCTATGCTCTTTTTTATCTTGGTGTCCATGAGTGCCTATATGTAACACACCCACGAGGAGGCATAAACATTTTTGCTTTTATTAAAGGACAGATTCTCCATTCATGGTTTATAATTTGAAAATTCGGGCAACCAGTTCGACCTCCCAATCAAGGATATATGATTTTGAAGCCAAACAACTCTCTTAAAACTTGATGGTCTCGCTATGTAATTAAACGCCGACCCTTTCAAATTTTGAGTGTAGGTCTAATGGTACCCATGACCTTTCATTCGTGCTTGGGGAATATCTAAGTTTGGGCACTATCCCCTTTTCTGATAAGCCCCTCCTTGAGGTGACCTTCGGAGATAACCTCATGCAAACACACAATTATGAGCACAACCAAAGGAATTTTGAAACCAAACTACCTTTCGACCCACAATTCTCCTCAAGCCTCCAGGTGTCCTTTATTCAAAACCATGGTTTGTATTGCAGCCTTCCCTCAACTTTTGAAAGTTTGTGCATCTCTAGTTACCGCAATGCTACGGGACCATCTATATCATGATCTTGATGGTGACTTTGAACTGATCGCTCAGATCTATCCCTTTCAAAGTTGCATATCATATCTGGCCTCTTTCAAATCAATGACTGTGATTTGTTTTAGAATTCCAGACTTCATAATTCTCAAGTATCAAACTTTCCTTTCTTTTGTACGTCAATATTCCGGAGTCGACGATTTGTGGACACATTTCCTTCTAAATCAATGGATCTGCCTCTACTTCAAGGTTTTTACCATTAATCTATATCAATGGTCCTACGACCCTCTTCTCGATCAACGATTGATATCTCATTTGGGTCTCCGGACTTATGAGATCTCAAATCTCAAACTTAACCCTTTTTCTCAATGGATTTTATCCAAAGGTTATAATCCATTGACGTGTGTCCATTTGATCTGACAATCAAGGATTACTTCGGGTATTTACCATGAGTCCACAGATTTATTCCACATCTCCTCTAGATCTGATGACTATGAATTACATAGGGACTTTCCCCAAGCTCACAGATCTATGCCATGTCTCTTATGAACTTTGACGTCCCAGATTCACCTAGAGTGGTCCAATGCCTGATATTTACTTTGGATGATCTGACGATTCAGATTCACTCTGGCTAATGGGAGGATTGATATTTTACTTTCGATTTTCATCTCTCTGCGCTTTGGAAATATGAAGTATCAAACCTTCGTAAGTTCTCTCTCCTACATGTGTGAAGTGCTATGGCTTGTGCACCTTGCTTCGATCAGACAATTGTTGGTCCTTTGTAATGTGATCTAAAGGCTACTGTCTCTCCTCCTCCTGATATTTTGAATTGCTCAGACTTAGAATATTTTCTAAGTGCTCGAAGGATTTGACCTTTGATTATTTCCTACAAGCCCTGATGTATGGGCTCCACTTCTGCTTCCTTCCTGAGCTTACGAACTTGAAATAAGTTCACCTCTTGGACCTCATATGCGCTTATGAAAATTGTTAGCTTCTTCTAAGATTGGTCCTTAGAGAATTTTGAATTCCCACATCCTCCTTGCGTTAATATTCTCACATTGGATCGACGGTCCATGACCTTCCTCGATCTTCTTTCACCCAGATACAATGGATTTCCACCACGCGTCCCTATGGATCTGACGATCCAAGTTCAGTTAGATACTTCGACGTTCGATTTATCCAAATGCTCCAACAACACATCCTCCTGGAGTACATTCTTATGGAGTCAAATATCGTGCACCACACATCCTTCCCGATCAATGGTCATGGTTTACTTCAGGATTTCGACATTTGGGAGTTTCTACCTTTCCACACTCACTTTCTCTCGAAAGGATTTTACCCATAGTTAATGATCTATCGATGCATGTCTCTAATGAATCGATGGCTACATATCACTTTGGGGCTTGCGCTTTAGGAGTTTCAAAGTAATCACCAACGCAAACCTCTGGAGTGCAATCCTCCTGGAGTATCAGATATTCAGACATGCATTTCCTACTATCAATGGTCAGGATGAACTGTGGCACTTCGACCTTTGGGAGTTCTCACCTCTTTGTTACACCTCAAAATCACTCATTGCAATGATGGCTAGTGTTGTTATTACAAATATCACAAGTGTCGCATATTGTTCGTAAGTGTCGCAAACATCGTACTATCATCCTACCTATGTCGTTTATCTAACGACATCATAAGGACACTTAAGACACCTCAAATTCTAGGTTTGAAGAGGAGAAATCAATTGACAAGGAGTACAAGCCTTTTTCCACTGGCAAAGACACTCAAAAGTTAAATTTGGAGGGGAGTGCTCCCCTACATACTATCAGAGAGCGTTGGTGCTCTATACCCTCTTCTGGGGGAGCGTTCCAATGCTCTGTGCCCATTTTGAGGGAGTGTTGGCATTTTTGGGGAGAAATTTAGTTTGTTGGAGGAAATCAGGGAAGAATCCTCTCAATATATGAAGGTGTTTGGATTCGAATATGAGGACAAGGCATGATCTTAGGGGAGATCCAAAACTAAAGGAGAGGAATCCTCAATTTATCCCAAAGATCTCTCAATTCGTTAGGTCTCTCCAAGCCTATATAAGGAGGCCTCTTCATGGTGAAAGCATATATGGAGATTGAGAATTACACCAAACTTATGATCCCATAATTGATATGCCATTGAAGCATAATCAATGTAGATTACTTTAGAAACAGGGTTGGACAAGGAGAGATGGAAGAAGTTTTTGCACCTTCATCAAAGGCCTATAATTACTCTTCATTTGTTCTCATTAATATACATATATTCTTGGCCTGTTTCTTTCAATTTTGTGTTTGTTCCACATGAAATTGTCTCTAGTATATAGATCTATATTTGAGCTAATATCAGTAGAATAGGAAGCTTGTTGTATCTTTGTTTTTTCTATAGGACCTATCGAGGATCTTAGGATTGAAGATCAACTTGGACTGTGCGAGGACAAACTCCATTAAAACGTTACACTTTTCTTCTTCCTCTTCATATATTAGCTTAATTAGATCTAAAAGGATGTTAGTGACCAATGATAACACCCTTTCTGTCTTAGACTTAAGGGTCTAGATACCAAGAGGGAATGCGTTTGTCCGCAGGAGGATTCACCTGTAATAGAAATTGGCGACTCCGCTGGGGAGGAGCTCTGATTTTTGTTTCTTTTCTTAGATCTTGTTTTGTCCCTTTTCCAACTTGTTGACCTTCTCCATACTATATTTGATTCTTATATCTAATTGATTGGCTCTTGATTTCATCACCTTCAAGTTGATTGATTGAGTTTGCTTGATTTTTTTACTTTCTGGGCATTTTTTCTAAATTTTTAGAGGCCAATGCCTCCTACCCTTGCTACCAGAGCGCTAGCAATCCCTACTAGTATTACACAGAGTGTTGGAATGCTCTGGTGCCCCTTACACCAGAGTATTGTCCGTTTTCTATGCAAAATCCTTTAAGGTTTCTTCCTCTAAGGTTCAATTTTTTATTTTTTCACTTCTTCATGGTCTTATCATCACAATACATCCTTGATTTGGCCTTCAACACTCCATTTGCTAAGAATCGATCACCTTTTGTATGGTATTTTGAATTTTTATTTCCTTTCTTTGAAGTCACTCTTTCTCTTTATTTATTTAGAGTCAACTTACTATTTTCTTCTCATTTATCTGACTGAGTGGAAACTTTTGTTAGGAATTTCAAAGATCTGTGCACCATCCCATTTGATCTTTGACATCTTGTCCACACGTTTTTCAATTTTTTGGGTTTTTTTTGTTTTTTTTTTGCAATTTTTGTTATCTTTGTCTTTTTTGTTTAATCACAATGAGAGTGTGTCTTTTTTGTGTGAAAATTGCTTGTGATTGTCTGAATCTTGTTGTTGTTAAAGTCTAAATGACATAAGAAGTTTTTTACATCAAATTGATTATCATTCACACACAAAGAAAAAGGATACATTTTTATGATTGGGTATTAGAAAGGAACTATATGAAATTTTAGCGTTACACTAAATTTGATTGAGAAACAAATTTATTGGGGATATTGCATCTTAACGTTTGATAGTGAAAACAACATTTTTCTCCTTCCCTTAAATAGGCATTCATTGAAAGAAAAGACTCTTTATCATATTTTATGCATTTTTTGGGAATCGAGTCATAACACCATCAATTTCACTTTCATACACCCTCGAGTAAAGAACAACTACAAAATGAACGCTAATTAAAAAATTATCTAGAACATTTTGTTTTTAGAATCTTCCACCAACATTAGACTAGGCTTAACACTTTGGATTAGGTTGTGAGTACAACTCTCCAAAGTATTCAAAACAAACATTAGCATCTTGCAGTAGGGAGAGACAAATCCAATTGTTGTATAGGCTTTCTGGGATCCCCCACTAACATATGGGTTAAGCATGAGGTCTCATTTGGGAGAGTTATGGAGATTATCCCTCCATGGTTCAACCGTTTGTAGTGGTTGGATCCTATATTGAGGGTTCTTCTTGAGGTCAAGCTGGTTTCATTTGGTCTCAGTGCTTCGTGAACTCTGAATCCATTCAAGGTCCTATGGAGTTCTACTGATCCACTTTTCCTCAGTTCTCTTGAGGAATTTCAGATTTGTTATCCTTCTCATACGTTCATATCGGACTGTCGACTATACCCGCCCAAAGGATGACTGCGAGTTGGTGTACTTATTTTCCATAATATTTAGGTACTTACACAAGGTGATTGTGAAGGGAAGTCTTCGCTATACCTGGAGAAGATGGTGGTCAAACGCATCCGGGCTCCTTGGAGAGTAAATCCACAATTACTGTCTGGAAGCCTGTACCAAAGCGCAAGTCTATTAAGTAGGATGCCATCATAATTGTTCCACCATATCCTATCCCCTTCTTGACTTGATCATGCGATGTTGGATTTCATCACCAACTAGTACGGTCTTCGAGAGAAGGTTTTGTTTTCTTGGTTTGATTCCTAGATTTCAGTAGTGCATGTTGTTTATTTTTCGTTAGTTGGCCATATATTTTTTCCGTCGAATTTTCTCCACCAACATCAACCCTCCACGCCGTTCGCATAGGGTACAGGGACTTCCCCCCCAAAAAATGGAATATTCTACCCCTTTACCCCCTCATGATATGGACGGTTCTCCTCAACAGAGTGTGGTTCATGACATTATAACCTCACAGTAGGAAGTTTCTGCCACTTTAGAAAAAATTTGAATTGTTTCGAATTCTCTAGAGGCTTTCCGCATTCCTGCAGGATATGAGAGGCATTTTCTTCAGTTGAATTTGTTGGATTACTTAGAGGGGCAGGTGAATAAGTAATAATGTAATTATAATCCCTTTTATTCAAATGTTATATCAATGTAGAGTTATTATCCAATAATGAGCAGTAATAAATAAACAATCACACACATACACAATACACCAATGTTTTACGTGGAAACCCAAATCGGGAGAAAACCACATAATTCTTTTTCTTATATGTCTTGAAGAATTACATTCATTGGAAGAACCAAATTCTTTTGTTTTCCAGCTACAACTGGAAGGAGGCTCCAACCCCCTAGTTTCTCAGGCTACAACCTGAGGGAAGCTCCAACTTTCCAAATCTCTGGGTACAACCAGAAGGAGGCTACAACCCTCAANACTGTCACACTATCACTGTGAGATATACCATTGTAAACCTGTACCAATAAATCTGAACCATGCATCAACCATGCATCAACTTGTACCTCAACCTGTAATCAACCTGTACCATAAACAAGTGCATCAATCATGCACCAACTTGTAATAAAACTATACCATAAACAAGTGCATCCAACCATGTACCAATTATGTTCCAATCATGTGTTAACTACTCATCAACCATGACTCATCAATATGTACCAACATCATCAACTATACACCTCATGTATGTGCGTCAACTCATCAACTACTTGTCTCAACCATGTACTCAACATGTACCACAACCAAAAGCCATCATCAATTTTATCATCCAAATATGATTTGTAGCTCTGTAATAGACTTGGTGTATATGATCACATTCCTGCAAGCCTTACTTAACATTAAAAACAAGAGACTAGCATTTTCATCAAACTTCTCTTTAGTCTCACATGCCTAGCTTTGGATTAGTCAACAACCCTAACTTGAAGTAATCATAACTTTGAACCTGTAATTTATAAATATCTGAAAATGATAGAAAATGTTATTTAGTGTGTTTAATGCAATTCCACCAAGTGTCACTACTTGGAACCTCTCATAAAAGGAGTTATAGCAAAAATGGCATACCTTGCTGAATTCTGGCTTATTCTAGAGAGAGACTTTGTAGAGTGTGCCCCACAAAAAATATTTGAAGAATTGATCTGAAACTATTACACCAAATCCTAAAGACTGTCCCCTAAACAACACATTTGGTCTCCCTGAATTTGTATCTATTATGAATAAGTTATGATGTTTTTACCCGAAACGCCTGATTTTGACTAGTTTCAGGACTGGCCACAAACCCTATTTTCCACGGAGTGTAAATCCAAAAATACAATGACCCACAAGATGAATTTTTTTCACATATACTTGGATATGTTGTCTCACTTGTATAGCAATTTCATGGTCTGAATCATTATAGAAAAAAAATTATAGCGAAAATGGTGAGATGACCTGTAAATAACATACCTAAAAAGCACCATCAAAAGAATTTATCCTTTCTTGCATTTCGGCCTTCTTTTTTTCATGTTCACTCAAAATTCCGATTTATCTATCCTTGGTTACTCTAGAAACATATAGATATTCAATATTCTCAAGTGTGATTCAAATGAGAGAGCCTTGCCTCTTATTTATACTCTCCAAGTAGCTTCCTTAAAAACATCTTCTAGGTCA
>JASDQU010947568.1:587-26861 GCA_032191745.1 Picea mariana
AAGCTAACAATCCCAAGCCAAAAAGCTAACAAAGCTCAAGAACCCCTTCTCCATGAGAGCTCCTCTCCTTTTATAAGTTGAAGAAGATAAAGTGAGGAGGTTAGGATGATCCCACTAAATCATGAAAGCGAGTAAGATCCAAACCATTCGGATGCCACCTCACCATAGAAGTTTCTCCTTCTAGAAGATTCGAGAAAATGCTCGTTTTTCCCACGTGTAAGCATTATCGCACCCTGCCTATAGTGCAACCTGCGAACCTCTCGCAACCCAGCTATGGTGCAACCTGCGGGAGTATGCAAGGTGCCAGTGTCGCTAAACCTTTCCCACTCTAGTGCCATTTTGGAGTCTTTTCGTCATGTGTATAACTAGGGTGGAGTCACCTTGCACAATAGTGTTTGTCATCCTTTCGCGACTTAGGATTTCAAGGACTAGCTCTAGGTTTCCAAATTCCTTCACATTGTTGGTTGAGTTTCCCATGCTCCCAGCGTATAGTCTGATGATGTTGCCACCACTATATTTGATCACTCCACCTACCCCTGCCAATCCCGGGTTTCCTTTTGTCGCCCCGTCAAAATTTAGTTTGAGGAACCCACGGAGGGGGAGTCCAGTTGTGGGATCCTATCTGGAGTTGTCGATCACCCCCTACAGGTATGTTGTTGCACAAATATTTTAAATAGAAAAAATCCAGGATGTGGGAGTCTTGGTCTGTAAGTTGAGATTTCTCCTTCTTACAGTTGCACCTCTGCACCGTTTCTCTTATTTGTGAGACTGTTGCATCCTTTAGCATTTCTTCTGGTAGGATTTCATTCCTGAAGATGCGTCGGTTCCTTTCTTTCCAGATTGCCTAGATGATCATACCCACCATTAGATTCCACCAAAGGTTCACCATTTCATTTTTGTTGTAACTCTCATTCCAATTGTTGATGGTTGCGTTGATGTTTCCCCAGATGCTATTGGTTTGGCATTAAATTCCTTCCGCCCAATCCCAAATATATGTTGTATAGCTGCATTCATCGAGGAGGTGATCAATTGTTTCCTCCTTGACTTGACATAGATGGCAGCAAGAGGGACCTATGAAAACCCTTTTCCTGAGGTTCTCCCAGGTTAGAATTTGGTTGTGAAGAACTAGCAATTCGAACATTTTGATTTTTGGCCATTGGGGGATTTTCCACATCTTTTCCCACTGTTGCGCCTTATTTTCTTAGTCCTGGCCCGCGATGTAATATTGTGCTTCTTTTAAGTTGAATTCCCCCCCATTTTCCCTAACCCACCTCAATTGGTCCTCTTCTTCTGAGACCCCAATTTTCCCTTTCCCTAGTTCCTCCTCCACCTCTTTCGTTATTGTTTCAATCTGGGCTCTATTTTGTGGATTAAGCTTTTCCCAGATCCTCCATCTGTTGCTACCATCCCTTTGCTTCCAGTATTGATGGATTTTTGTTTTTCCTTTCCCAATCATTTCCTATTGGAGCTCCTCCCTGTTTGGATTTTCCATTCTGGGTTCTTATTGCCACACGTCCTCCTAGAACCTTATTGTTCTACCATTTATGACTTCCCAAAAGCTATGTTTTTCGATCCAGTTCTTACTTCGTGGGGCAATATTCCAGATGGATGATGTCGGAATTGCTTTTAGAACCATTTTGGTGAGGATAAKCCTTCCAACCAGGTTTAGAGCTCTGTATGTCCAATTTTTTACCCTCTCCTACAGTTTACTGATAACTCCTTCCCACATAGCCATTGTGCAGGCATTATCCATCAGGGGGATTCCCAAGTATTTCGTTGGGAGCGTTTTKCTTTCAAACCCCAGAATGTTGGCAAAGTTTCTTTGAATTGCGGGATTAGTGTTGAAGAAATATATCATGGATTTGGAGTGGTTGATCTCYGCCCCGAGGCTTCCCCGAAGTCTTCTAATATTCTTTTGTAGGCCTTTTCTTCCTTTACYGTGGGTGTTCCATGGAGTAGGGTATCATCAACGAATTATTGGTGTGTGGAGGTTGGATAGTTTTCAAAAAGTTTGATGCCTTTTATTTCACTTGTTGCAGTTGTGCTTTTTATGCTTCTGCTTAGCCCTTCCATCATTAGAATGAACATGAAGGGGGGCAATGGATCCCCTTGTCTGATGCCTCTAGATGGACAAAAAGGTTTGGTTGGGGCTCCATTGATTAGCAGTGAGTAGCTTGTCGTTGAGACTATATTTACAATCTAGTTGATCCAGTGTTGGTCGAAACCAAAAGTTTCCAGCGTCTTGGCCATGTAGTGCCAGCTTGTTTTGTCATATGCCTTCACCAGGTCAAGTTGGATTATCATCCCCCCTCTCCTTTGGCTTTTCAGCGTGTGAATAATATCATGGGCATGGATGATATTGTCTAGGATTTGTCTTCCTTCCATAAAGTCCACTTGTTCCTATGAAATCAGTGTGGGAAGGAGTGGTTTAAGTCTATTGGCTATGAATTTGAAGATTATCTTGTAAACTACATTGCATAAAGCTATAGGTCTATAGCGGTTTGGGGTCCTAGCTTCATTTTATTTTGGGATCAGAGTGATAATTGTGGAATTTAAATCTTTCAAGATGGATGCTGAGCGCCTGGAGTCCTCCACCACCCCATAAATGTTGTGCTTAACCACTTCCCAGTAGGCTTATAAGAAATCCACTATTTAGCCATCTAGGCCTGGGTCCTTTCCATTGGGCATCTCCTGGACCACTTGGTCAATTTCCTCCTTTGTGATGGGTTTGCTTAGACTGATATTTTGATCCTCAGTGACCAACTTGGGGATGTGTTGAATTATTCTTTGTATGGACTTAGATCTGTCTTGGTTGGGTTCCTGGGCTATCTTATGGAAGTGATTGAACAATGTATTTTCAATTTTCTGGTGGGATTCTCTTTCGATCCCATCCCGATCCTTAATCTTCAATATTTTGTTATGAGATCTTCTTGTAATGGTTGTTCTATGAAAAAACTTGGTATTCCTCTCTCCTTCCTTTAGCCACCTTATTCTGGACTTTTGACACCATAGAGTTTCTTCCTGTTGGCATCTTGCTTCCCATTCATGGGTCATTTGGATATCCTTTTTTTTTTATCCTCTGTGTATCCCTCATCTATGCAAAGTTCCTGGAGCTTCCTCATTCTGTCCTTGATACTTTTTTTACCCTAGTTTATGTTTCCAAAGACTTCCATGTTCCACTCCTTGAGTTTTTGCTTGATGTACTTGAGTTTCTTGTATAGTTTGAACATCCTTGTCCCTTGTTCTGGTAGTTCCTCCCGCCACCATTGGTTGTTGTTCTCCTTGAAGGTGGGATGGTCAATCCAAAATTTATCATATCTAAATGGTCTGTTCTTTGGAGTGGTTTGAAAATTAGCTTCCAATTGACCTGGCCAGTGGTGTGAGCCCCCTAAAGGAAGGATGATGCAGTCTAAAGTCAATCCCTACAAAATGATGGATTCTGACACTAAGAATCTGTCTAGCCTTGTAGCTACTTGGTGGTTGTCTAGTCGTTTGTTGTTCCAGGTGAACTGTCCATTGCTGGTTTTGATATCCACAAGCTCCATTGTGTCAATCAAAGATGAGAATTCTTCCGCATCTCTATGCAGTGTCTTGGTACCCCCTTTTTTCTTAGCAAGTGTAGTGATGATGTTGAAATCCCCTTCCAGGATCAAGTGGAGGTTACTATATCAATCCTTTAGATTCTCTAGGTCTAGGATCATTCTCCTTTTTTCCTCCATCATCTGGGGGCCATACACATTAGTGCATAGAATTTCCTCTGTGTTCCTTATAATTTGCATGTTAACCGAAAGTGTGCGTCTCATGGCTTCTGCTGCAAGTAGGTTCACCGATTGTGGGTTCCACATGGTGAGAATACCACCTACCATCTGTTGGCTTTCGACAACCAACATCTTGTACTTACTATAGTGTTTTTTACTAATTGTTTGCATTATGTCTAAAGTGCATTTTGTCTCTTGAATGAAACAAAGGTTAGGTTATTCCTTCCTTAGTCTAATTTTAAGGATTTGTTTCTTTCTTGGGTTGTTTAGGCCTCTTATATTCTAGGTTATAATCTTCACTTAAACATGTGGGGGGGAGTTGGGGAAGAGATTTTTAATCTTACTTGAATTTATCAACATNCCAACATCTTGTACTTACTATAGTGTTTTTTACTAATTGTTTGCATTATGTCTAAAGTGCATTTTGTCTCTTGAATGAAACAAAGGTTAGGTTATTCCTTCCTTAGTCTAATTTTAAGGATTTGTTTCTTTCTTGGGTTGTTTAGGCCTCTTATATTCCAGGTTATAATCTTCACTTAAACATGTGGGGGGGAGTTGGGGAAGAGCTTTTTAATCTTACTTGAATTTATCAACATGGCTCCTAGTTCTTGTAGGGCTACGCTGTTTGTTTTCCTGCCTTTCTTCTTCCTTGCCTGCTTGGGTGAGTGTTGTGGTTGTCCCTCACCTGCTTTGATTCCTAGGTGTCCTATCTCGCTATGCATGCATTTGATCCCTCTAGATTTTTCTTCCTCCTTTAGGAGGAAGAGATATTGAATGCTATCTAGTTGCTCCGCTGGCACATTGTCTACTCCATGCCTTTTCCATTGCTTCAATATGTTCAGGAGATCTATTCCTTCCCTTTCCACAATGTCTCTGAGATCTAGATCTTTTGTTCCTAACTCACTTGGTGTCATCTCTGAATCTCTATCTACCTCCTCCATTAGGGTGTTTGCATCTTCGTTTCCTCCTTCCATAGGACTTGCGCTACCTCCCTATTCTCCCTTGTTGCTTGGATTATCTGTGTTCTCATGAGTTTCTTGTTCATTAGCTTCTCTAGCTTTCGTCTTTTCCTTTCCTCCTTCCTCCCCTTGGTTGGGCCTACCCCGTCCTTCTATTCTAGTCTTGGCTTCCGGGTTGCTTCCTGTTGGGGCCTTGCTTTGTCTCTTGTTTCCTCTATTTTTGTGATTTGGCTTTACAAACCCGTCCTCATCCTGCTGTAGTTTGGTGTTTTTCGTTTCTTATGTTTTATTGAGAGGACATTCTTTTAGTAGGTGTCCATGTTCATGGCATCTTCTGCATTGAAATGAGATTTTCTCATAGTCTATGCTTTGTATCAATTCCTCATCCCTAAACTACGGGATTATGGCTTCCAGGAGCAGCCCCGAAACAACCATCTCTATGCAAATCCTTGCGTAGGATGTATATCTTCCTTTTAGAGTTGCTTCCGATGTCTTGAAATATTTTCCAAGATTGTTCCCTATTGCTTCGAAGGTGGATGACAACCAGTAGTCTAGCGGTAAGGAGTAAAGCCTTAGCTAGACTGGGACATTTTTAAAGGTTTCTTTCTTTGGGGAGAAGTTTTCCTTCAATGGCCACATGTACAACCCCGCTGAAACGTGGAAATATGCCCCCCCCTCAAAGATTGTATCCCTGTCCTCTAGGTTCATAAAGACTACTGTGAAAAATCCTTTTGATCCCAGGTGGAGTTCTACTTCTCCACTTGGCTTCCATTGATATTTTATCCAGTTGCAAAACGTTTTTTTTGTGGGCCACAGACCCATGAACTTGCATATTAGTGCATGCGTCTTCATCTGGTCCCGGAAGAGTTGCGTTTGGGGGCCTTCCAGTATAACCTTGGGTATCAATATTGTTTTAGGTTTACATGGGTTGTGCCCATCTACCCCACCGGGGTTCGCCATTTCTTGTGCACTGTTTTGGGCTTCTTTGGCTTCTTCCCTGTTGGGCCCCAACAACTCCCCCTAATTTTTTACAAAATTTAAAGGGCCCCCATTAGAATCTTGATAATTATAATGAGATACAAAATCAATATTTTTCAAAGAGTTCCATACCTTGGCTTGCTTTGAGACAAACTTAATACATTCACTATAGTATGAGACATTCATTACAAGAGTATATGTCAAAATTTAGAAATGAGCATAGAAATCTCAATTTAAACAAAAACGTTAATTTTTATCAACTGTTTACTTTCGTTTAAATTATGATTATGTGTTCTTTCTTTTGCTCATTAGTAAGTTTGACTATTTTGAATATTGAGTTCAATACTTCATCAAATAATATCTTGGTTGGTTTCTCATTTTCATAAAATCATTTGGTGATATTAATTAATTAAATTCTTTTTTCATTTTGCATCTCATTTCAAAATAATAATAATAATAAAAAGAATTATCTATCATTTGTTTGATTTTGTAAAAAAACAAAATTAATATTTTTCTCTTCTCCATTAACTTGAAGCTTTTAGAATTTTAAGATCATATTTGAAAGAAAATTATAAACAATGTTTGTTTAGAATTTATAGTTAGTTTAAATGTTTTTTTGATTTTATTGTTCTAGATTTTGTTTTATTCACAATTTTTAGATTATTAATTTAGGTTTCTTTTTGTTTCACAAGTTTCTATTATCAGTTATTTGGTATGGATCTGATCATGGCTTGATTTTATTATCTAAATATGTTCAAGATGATTGATCCAAAAATAATATTAGATTGCTGCAAATAAATTTATGAGCAACAACATATAAAATTTGGAAATGTGTCAAGAACAGAGACACGATTTTGCGGGACCGATTGCAGCCAAACCGTGAGGAATTTGAAGAAACGATTGAAAACCCATCTCCCAAATGGACCCATTTAGCTTCCAGATAGACATTTTCTCAAACAAATGAATGATTTGAGAGATATTTGTGTCTCTTTACGAGGCAAATTTTAGGTGGCAGAAAGTATTAGTGAGGCCCAGACTGTTCATTCACTGTATAAATATATGAGAAAGTTTAGAGCCAAGGATATAGAGGAAATTGAGAGGAGGATTTTAATCCTTTCTCTTTTGTATATTATTTATTTTGTAAACTTTTCTTCTTTTCAAATGGAGTAATAGATGGTTGGAATCTTTGGGAGAATGAACGAGTATTTTCAAAGAAGAATATGGAATTCCAGGTTGCTTAATGACTTTTGTCTTGTGAGTAAAATGATTTTATTTTCATTATAATATCTTCATATTCTTTGAATAATTGATTATGCATTGATTTAAATTAGATTTAGTCTTTTTTATCAATACATGGTTAATTGATATCATTTATATATTATTTTTTTCAATCTTTAAGTATCTATTATCCCAAAAGTTCTTCGTGGACCATATGATGAACATATTTGGTTGAAACTATATGAAAAAACAATTTACTCTTTGGCTTTTGTGTTTCTGTAGATTGTGCAATGTTAATGTTGTTTCTCATATAATTTTTGAATATGAAACTTTATTTGTATTGAATTAGCTTTAGACTATTTTGCATATATTTTTTTATATCATGCTTTTCTTTATATTGTTCATTATCTTTTGGTTTAGTTTATATCTGTCACTGATCATCTATTCAAGTATTTTGAGTTTGCATCTGATGCTAGATAGCTGGTAACACCATTCCTGAGAATTGAAATTTCTTTCATTTTCAATTATTGGACATTTCGATGTCACAAGATATATACTTATTTTTCTTTCTGTCGTTATAAAGTCGCTCTAGAATATGAAACACTTCCTTGAATTTCTTCAGGAAGTATTATTCTTTTTTTTGTCATAGGTTTACACTTGACACAGGTTAAGAGGAGCTCATACAAATATAGAGAGATGGATTTATCTTAGTACTGTTGATCAATGAGAGGTTAGTAAGTGCATTGCTTTCTTTTATTCAGATTTGTGTATATATGAATGAGATGATGATTTCATTAATTAGCTTTGACTATTTCTGTGTCAGTGTTTCAATTGTATTTACTTAGTATTTATTAGTTTAAAATCTTTAAAAATTAAAAAAAACCAAAAAGATTTATGTTCTTACTTTATCTTATTTTGTAACATTATTATAAACATTCATTTTCGTAAGATTTTAAGTAAACTTTTCAAACTGTATATAGATTGTTTATAATCATTTGTATATTCACATTTCTTTTTAATAAACATTAGTAAGTAATATATCATTTGTTAGAATCATAGATTTTAGATTAGTTTCATTTCTTTTATTATTTTTAGGACTTTAGTTGGCCAATAGAGCCATTAAACCCGTCAGATCATTTCATTCCAAACGTCTTGGGTTATTTAGACAACTCCGATCCGGATTTGACCTTCCAGTTGAGGGTGTGTCACTTACGCCCGTCAACAAATGACACTATAAGGAGGGTCAAGGTAAATTTAATGATTAAATGTTTTACCCCTCAGCCTGTCATAATTCCATATTTATAAACTTTTCTTCTATGTCATCTTGAAATGCACTAGAAGGCAGGTTAGACTAACAAGCTAGCCTTGTAGGAGTCTTTGTATTGAATGTATTTAATTCCCCATGGCTCCCCAAATCACTGTGTTGGAACATGCTTTCCACTTCTCATTACTGGATATTTCCAATGAGACAGTCTCTCTCTTGTCCAAACTCACCTTTGATGGTGGGGGGGATGTATTTGCAAAATACCATATTAACAAGTTTTGGTGTAAATGCATCAAGCATGATATTTCTGATTTAAAGGTTTTATGCAGATTGTTTGCTTTCACTTTCAGGGGTCGGATTAAACATTGGTTTGATTCTTTTCCAGCATATCACATTATTGATTGGTTTCAATTTGTAGATGAATTTTTAGATGCTTTTGAAAAATATAATTACAATCAATTATGTGAAGAATTTCAGACTTTACTAATCAATGGTAATTCATCTCCAAAAGGCTTTTCAACAAGAATCCATCATGTTCTTTGTAAATTTAATCTTGATGACATGTCATTTGTACTAAATCTCCTCTATGATGCTTGCATCCCTTTCATCCAGTCAAATTCAATCGTGAATGATGAATTGGTTGCAAATCATATCACTTAATTGCGAGAAGAATTTTGTTCGCAGGATGAGAGGAATCCATCCAAAAATTTTGAACAAGCAAGGGAGGTAGAATCTATTGAAAAGGTTCTTACTGACAATCAAATTGGTTTTTCCTCTGAATCATTTCATACTCAATCCTCGACCATTGTGAAAGAAGATTTGATGTTGGGTCAAGATGAATGTCCATATTCTTCTAACCCTTGCTCTAATCATTACTTAAATTTAGTTATTGAATAACACTTAGGTGACGAAAATGATCTTAAGAATTCTAACATTCCAATGAAATTGATTAGAGATGTAGATCTGCAATTGGAAGAAGAAATCTTAAACCCTTATTTACAAATCATACCTTATCCACACGAAAGATCATATGTTTGTCGTGAAAATTTTGAATTATCTATCATACAGGAGACAAATTTAGATGATCATATTATGTTGAAGAATTTATCACCAAAACAGAGTGAAAGTTTTAAGGAATGTCTGGAGAATACCATTGTTAAATATCATAGCTCAAGATATTTTTTTCATGTGCTCATTTCTGATTCCTTTTACTCTGTATATCCCGATCTCTTCTTAGATTCTAGTGGACTTGATACTTTACCCACAATATCTTACTCTTTGCCATCACAATCCAATCTTTTCGATATGCCAAAGTTTGGTGAAATTAATTCCAATCATAAAATTTATGAAGTTGGATTTGATGCTCTTTCACTTTCATCACTCGCATGGAAAAATGACATGTTGCAAGATGATTTTACACGATTTATTGTTGAAAAAGACAATGCACTTATTCTTATGGAAATCAAATATTATATTCGTTCTTTGATTAGTTTTAATTTTAATGTTTATGCTTCACATTTTGAAACGATCAATATCATCAAAGGAAGCGTTCAAACCAATAATTTAATTGATGTCATGAATCCTCTTATGATGAGTTCCCCATTGATATATCCATTTCATCAAAGTCATAGTTTGCATCCTAATTTTTATGATAGGATCTTAGAATGGCTTGAAAATTCGTATTTAAAAAATCTTCATAATAAAGATAAAGTTGTGCTTACTTTGTTTCTACCTAAATATCTCGGAAGTAAACATTACATGATTTTTTTAGATCCTCCATGTGAAGAAATTGATGAACACTTGGAGAATTGTCAGGAGGATGGGGAACTTCGGCCTTGGTTGATGGTTATGTCGGGTCCCTATAATATTGACAAGTTTTCCAAACTTACTTACACTCTTCCATGCCATTATGACCCATATCACGACCAGATTGCAGAATGGTTGGAGGATTCATACATCAAGAAGTTTCAAAAGAATGGTAAGCTCGTGCTTGTTTTTTTTTTTAAAGAATATATAGGAGGCAAACATGACATATTTCTTTTGTATATGCAAATACTACATTCATTTATTGTGATTTTCGACTTTCTATGCCTTGCAAGATTGAAGATGCTCTTGGGGTTGCAATGGAAATACGATTTTACTTAGTGTTTTGATCTATTTAGTAGTTTACAGTAGGTTTAGGAGTAGGTTTCTTTTAGTTTTCTTTCTCAATATTTCTTTGTGTAATAATGCAGTTATGAACACAAGTGGGTACACCAAGAGAACCATACTATGAATGTTGTCAAGGAAGTCCACTTTAAATATTTTTCTCTCTGCTTTTCGTTGAATATTTCTTTTCAAAAACGCAGTATCATCATGAAAATTTTAAATGGAAAGTAAAGAGAAAAGTAAAATTGAACTATCAATTCAACCCTGACCCAAGGTGCCACGAGTAGGAATACACCGATCTTAATAAGGATTTTTCTATTTTCTTTTAGTCTCTTTTATTTTTAATAATAATGTTTGGTCAAAGTAACATCTCATGCATCACTATCTTAAGAAAAGAGCTTACTCGCACATGATATTTAGTTCTTCCTTTATTTTATAGTGAGATGTTAGTGGATCTAAAAGCTCAAGTTGATCTTTGGCCAAAATCGTTTCCTCAAAAGTTTTCTTTTGCTGTTTTGATTTTGAATCCCATTAATAAAATTTGATTTGGTTTGTTGTGTGTGTTTTGTTTTCTTTGATTGCTTTGAATGAGTTTTCTTCTTATCTGTTTTTTTGAATGAATATATTTTTGATCAAAGAGTTATTCTCGAAGAAAGCATTTATTTTAAGACTTGCGTTTTTCAAGCAAATTGAAATAGTTCAAAGAGGTCCTAATATTAAGATATAGCTCAAACAATTGATTTTTAAGTCAATTGTCACTTTCATTTTGTCCTCAAATTATCTTTGCCAGAGTATTACACCAGAGATATGGTTTAAAACTTTGAGAATTACGATGATCTTTCATCCATATTCTTAAGGAATCACTTTTAAGTGCTTCCCCATTCTCTAGATAATTTCTTAAAGGAAATCTAAATTCTCTAAACCATGATAAAACTTCCAGTTTTGAAAGCAAATAAATAACATGATCAACTATTCATTTGTATTGCAATTAACCTCCAGTATCTCCCCGCTCTCTTTGTCATCAAAAAATATATAATTGTATTATTATTTAAAAGTGGCATAAGAGGGTTGGAAGAACTTAATTGTGGGAAGTGTGTGTAAACCCGTTGGGGTACTGAACAGGCCCGTTGGTAGCGGGTAAATGCACACATGATACCAAGACAACTTCGTCGGGGTACTGAACAAGCCTGCTGGCAGTGAAGCAATGTCGGGTCGAGAGGTAGCAGGTATATGTTTTTAAATTAACTTTTATGGAAGTATACATCATGTGGATACAACTATTGGATGAGATTAAATCATTTGAGTGGGTTAAATGACATCCCTGCCGAGGCTATGGACGTCTNAACGGTATTGAAGTTCTTTTATAAACATCGTGACTCTTTGATTAAGACATTATTTCAGGTTATAATCCCCTGCAAAGAAAATTCTATTGTCTGGTTATAACATTGAGCTTATCCTAATAATATATGGTCTCAGAGTGAATTTATTTCAGAGAGCTTAAATCATTTTTCAAGTCTTATTATTTTCTTCCTAAGATGAAATCTTACTAGATCAAAGACAATTGCTTCACCCAGTATGTCGCCATTTGTTGGGCCCCAACAACTCCCCCTAACTTTTTACAAAATTTAAAGGGCCCCCATTAGAATCTTGATAATTATAATGAGCTACAGAATCAACCTTTTTCAAATAGTTCCATACCTTGGCTTGCTTTGAGACAAACTTAATACATTCACTATAGTATGAGACATTCATTACAAGAGTATATGTCAAAATTTAGAAACGAGCATATAAATCTCAACTTAAACAAAAAACGTTAATTTTTATCAACTGTTTACTTTCGTTTAAATTATGATTATGTGTTCTTTCTTTTGCTCATTAGTAAGTTTAACTATTTTGAATAATGAGTTCAATACTTCATCAAATAATATATTGGTTGGTTTCTCATTTTCATAAAATCATTTGGTGATATTAATTAAATTTTTTTTTTTTTCATTTTGTATCTCATTTCAAAATAAAAATAATAATAATAAAAAAATTATCTATCATTTGTTTGATTTTGTAAAAAACCAAAATTAATATTTTTCTCTTCTAAATTAACTTGAAGCTTCTAAAATTTTAAGATCATATTTGAAAGGAAATTATAAACAATGTTTGTTTAGAACTTATAGATAGTTTAAATTCATTTTTTATTTTATCGTTCTAGATTTTGTTTTATTCACAATTTTTAAGTTTTTTTGTTTCACAGGTTTCTATTATTAGTTATTTGGTACGGATCTGATCATGGCTTGATTTTATTATCTAAATACGTTCAAAATTATTGATCCAAAAATAATATTGGATTGCTGCAAATAAATTTATGAGCAACAACAGATAAAATTTGGAAATGCGTCAAGAACAAAGACATGGTTTTACGGGACTAATTGCAGCCAAACCATGATGAATTTGAAGAAACGGTTGAAAACCCATCTCCCAAATGGACCCATTTAGCTTCCATGTAGAAATTTTCCCAAACAAATGCACGATTTGAGAGATATTTGTGTCTCTTTACGAGACAAATTTTAGGTGGCAGAAAGTATTAGTGACACCCAAACTGTTCATTCATTGTATAAATATATGAGAAAGTTCAAAGCCAAGGAGATAGAGAAAATTGAGAGGAGGATTTTTATCCTTTCTCTTTTGTATATTATTTATTTTGTAAACTTTTCTTCTTTTCAAATGGAGTAATGAATGGTTGGAATCTTTGGGAGAATGGACGAGTATCTTCAAAGAAGAATACGGAATTCTAGGTTGTTTAATGACTTTTGTCCTGTGAGTAAAATGGTTTTATTTTCATTATAATATCTTCATATTCTTTGAATAATTGATTATGCATTGATTTAAATTAGCTTTAGTTTTTTTTATCAATACATAGTTAATTGCTATAATTTGTATATTAATTTTTTCAATCATTAAGAATCTACTATCCCAGAAGTTCTTCCTGGACCATATGATGAACATATTTTGTTGAAACTATATGAGAAAACAATTTACTCTTTGGCTTTTGTGTTTTTGTAGATTGTGCAATGTTAATATTGTTTCTCATATGATTTTTGAATATGAAACTTTATTTGTATTGAATTAACTTTAGACTATTTTGCATATAATTTTTTATATCATGCTTTTCTTTATGTTGTTCATTATTTTTTGGTTTAGTTTATATTTGTGACTGATCATCTATTCAAGTATTTTGAGTTTACATATGATGTTAGATAGCTGGTAACACCATTCCTGGGAATTTGAATTTCTTTCATCTTCAGTTATTGGACATTTCAAGGTCACAAGATATATAACTATTTTTCTTTCTGTTGTTATAAATTCGCTCCAGAATATGAAACACTTCCTTGAATTTTTTCAGGAAGTATTATGCTTTCTTTTGTCATAGGTTTACACTTGACACAGGTTAAGAGGAGCTCATACAAATATAGAGAGATGAATTTAGCTTAGTACTGTTGATTAGTGAGAAGTTAGTAAATGCATTRCTTTCTTTTATTCAGATTTGTGTATATATGAATGAGATGATGATTGCATTAATTATCTTTAACTGTTTCTGTGTCATTGTTTCAATTGTATTTACTTAGTATTAATTAGTTTAAAATCTTTAAACATTAAAAAAAACAAAAAGATTTGTGTTCTTACTATATCTTATTTTGAAACATTATTATAAACATTCATTTTCGCAAGATTTCAAGTAAACCTTGTAAAATGTATATAGATTGTTTATAACAATTTGTATATTCATGTTTTTTTTAATAAACATTAGTAACTAATATATCATTTGTTAGAATCATAGATTTTAGATTAGTTTAATTTCTTTTATTATTTTTAGGACTTTAGTTGTCCAACAGAGCCATTAAACCCATCGGGTCATTTCATTCCAAACGTCTTGGGTTATTTAGACAACCCCGGTCCAGATTTGACCTTCCAGTTGATGGTGTGTCACTTACGCCTGTCAACATTCCCCCACACAATCTCTTTTTTCTTAGTTTCCCTCCTGATTATTTTTCGATCCTGATCCCAAGGTGCCTGTCAGAGATTCTTTGAAACTAATGCCTYGTGTGCCTTTCCCTCTGTCCACCACTACCTGCTTGTAGGAGGGGATTCCACTCCCTCCCCCTTTGGTAACCATGCTGACCACTGCTAAGACTGCGAYTGTTAAACCCTAGCTTGAAGTTGAGTGTAGAAGTAACAGAAACCGAGTCTCTCATCCTCGAAAGGTAAGCGGGCTTGGCCCAATTAATCTTTTTTTCACGACTAGACCACGGCCTTGCTCGGGGAACACATGACTTGACCTTTGTTGCAAAAACGAATTTACCATCCAGCCACCTCTACCGACCTTTGTATTACAAATATGTTAACCATGATTATTTTTATAATTAATTTTGTATTACAAAACAATATCTTAATCATGATTATTTTTATAATATTATAGTAAACATTTTGATTTAAAAAAGTTTAATTATTATTATATTTGTGCAGGTTTATGTTCACTTTACAATTTCAAGCAAAGTTGGGTTTAAAGAAAAATTTGAAAAACAATATCAAGAATATTTCATAAACTAATAACAACAAAGAATAAAATCTCTTTGAATTAATAAAAAAATAAAATTATTAAGAAAGAGAAAATGGACAATTATGCATAGTAAATTATTAAGAAAGAGAACATGGACACTTATGCATAGTTAAGTATTTAGTGATTTGCAACTTCAACTAATTAATTTTTTTTTTTTTTTTAAGTTTTTAATATTTAAGTAGGCTTAATAATGATTTTAATAGGCTTATTTTTAACTTTTTCCAATTAAATCAAAAGAAAATAGAAATAGATCAATTAAAGTTGCTTATCATATTTCATAGTAAATAGTGATGAAAAAACATTACTAAAAACTCTATAATCCAAGTAATGCAATGAAAATGATTAACAATAATAATAATTCGAAACTATTGTATATTATTACAATGAATAACCACAAAGTTTTCAAAGCAAATTGTGTGCTAAGTAAATTTATGCCATCATTTAGTTTTAGTTGATAAATTTCCATATCTTATATGCTCAACAAAGTATTCCATATCATATTTTTAGTTGATAAATTTCCATATCTTATATGCTCAACAAAGTATTCCATATCGTATATATTATATATGTAATAGTTCTTGGTAAAATTTGTTTTTGTTATTAATAGAATATAGTTTTTTTAAAAGTATTGTGAAGCTTTTTTAGATTTCTTAACGTTGAAATAAGTTTCAAAATTATGAGAGTAGAGTAGAAAAAAATAATATATAATTTTTTTTTTTGTAATTATTAATATAATGTGTACAAAATAGAGTAAATTAATAATTATTTTAAAATTTTAATTTATTAATATTAATATTATAATTTGTTATAATTATTAACAATATAATGGGTATAAAATATAGTAAATTAATAATTATTTTAAATTTTAAATTTTATAATAATATAATTTTTTATTTTAAAATTTTAATTTAATAATAATAAAATTAAAAATAGATTTAAGTTTATGATAATAGAACTTTCAAATTAAGTCATACTTTTTACTTTATGGTTAGTGTGAATTGTATGGTGTTGGTGTAGTTTCAGAGTGGTTTTAAGTTTGAGTCATGGCTATACAAACAAAGTTGTTAAGTGGTTGTAATTCAATGAGTTGAAATGGGGAGTTTTTTCTTTTCTATATAAATTTATTTATCATACATATTACTCTCCAAACAAAAATTAAAACTTTTAAATTATTTGATAAAAAAAATATAAAATTTAAAAATATAGTAAAATTTTTATAAGAAAAATAACCAAATAAATATATATATATATAATAAATTATAACTATGATTTTACATATTTTCATCATTCATGGAAATAGTAGAAAGAGGGGATTGAAAAAGGAAAATGAATCCTTCTTTGAAGAATGTTTTCACACTAAATTTTGTGCATATTTTTATTATATAAAACTATAATAAGTTATAATTATGGTTTTATATATTTTCATCACTCATGGAAACAGTAGAAAGAGGGAATTGAAAAAGGAAAATGAATTCTTCTTTGAAGAATGTTTTCACACTAAATTTTGTACATAATAAATAGTAATTATGTATGAATTAGTGGAAGTGGAATATGCATCTCGTTAGAGTAAGAGTATGCTTTGATATTAGGATAGGATAAAGTTATAATATTTTTATTGATTAGTAGTTAATAATGTTTATTGAATTAATTTAATTTAATATTAATATTTATGGATGATTAGATTTAATTTAAATGATTTTAAAAAATGATTTTTTAATTAAAATTATATGAAAATTTAATTTGTGAAGAAGTTGAAAATGTATAAACACAAAAAAAATACAAATTTTAGTTTAGCTACAAACTAAAATGATGGGAAAAGTTTTCTTAATTAAAAAACTTGTAATATAATTAAAACTTAAACCTTAAAAAGTAGAGTTATATGGCTAGAAAACGGAGATGAAAATACAAAAAAATTTCAAGCCTATGCAAAAGGGAGGAGAGTTGATAACACCATATGGAGTTTAAAGGGAGGGAAGATCCATTACTTCCTTTGAAGGTCTAGAAAATATGGGCAAAAACCACTTTCAGTCCTTATTCAAAGCAAACAAGAATGTAAATATCACATAAATCATAAAGGTGGCTTTATATCTCCCAAGTTTTGTGAATGAACAAGGGAATCAAGATTAATTTCCTGAAGTAACAGAAGCGGAGGTTAAAGAAACTCTACAAAGCTTCCAAAAGGATAAAATCCCTGGTTCAGATGGATGGACAACAAAATTCTTCAAGGGGTTTCTAGATTTAATTGTAATAGATCTACTAAAATTTATCGAGGAATCTCGTATCAATGGTAGAATCCATGGACCCTTCAATACTACTTTTATCGCCCTCATTCCTAAGGTAAATTATCCTCATACTTTTGATGACTTCAGGCCAATTTCATTGTGTAATTGTATATACAAGCTTATTGCCAAAATCATAGCTCGTCGACTAAAGCCATTTCTATCAAAGGCCATTTCCAAGGAACAATTTTGGTTTTTAGAAGGGCGAAAGATACATGAGGCAATAGGGGTAGCTCAAGAAGGTCTACATAGTCTAAAGACTGCAATATCAAAAGGAGAAATCCTAAAAAATGATCTCTCAAAAGCCTACGATAGAGTGAATTGGGATTATATCCATCTTCTTCCTACACACCTCGGTTTTCAAGTCCCATTTATAAAATAAGTGATGGAATGCATCTCGTTGGTCTCCTTTGCAATCCTCATCAATGGGGCAAACTCCCCCTTTTTCATTTTAGAAAGGGGCCTTCGTCAAGGTTGTCCCTTGTCCCCTTTACTTTTCCTTCTTGTGGCTGAAGAACTAAGTAAAGCTATAGATTCAACAGCAAGGGCAGGGAATTTTCAAGGAATACTAGCTGCTCCAGGGATGAGGATCACTCATCTCTTATTTGTGGATGATGTCCTCATTTTTTGTAATGGGCGAGTTGGAGATGCAGAAACTCTGGATGACATTCTATTGTTGTTCTCACTGGCCACAGGGATGATAATAAATGACCAAAAATCAACCATCACTACCTCTGAAATGGATGGAGAGGAAATGGAAGTATATCAGATATTTTTTCCCTTCACTTTTTAGGATATTTCAGAAGGACTAAAATACTTGGGGTTTCAGTTAAAACCAAACAGTTATAGGAAATAATATTGGAAATGGTTGATAACTAAATTAGAGAAACGATTAAATGGATGGAGCTTTAGATGGTTATCTAGAGCATGTAGACTCACTCTGACCAAATCCGTATTGGAAGCCATACCAGCTTATTGGATGTCACTAGCATGAATTCCCAGAGGGGTGCTAGAAAAAATCAGAAGGATTTGTGCTCATTTCATTTGGTCTGGAATTGGAGATAAGAATACTCAGCCATGGGAAAAGTGGGAAACTATAGCAATGCCAAAATATTTTGGAGGTTGGGGGCTCAAAAACATTTTCTTGTTCTCCAAGGCCTTTGCAGTAAAGGCTCGTTAGAGGCTCATTTCAGTATCTAGTCTGTGGTCTCTTGTAGTCTCACAAAAATATATCTCACCGGATTCAATTGAAGATTGGATCAGAAACCCAAACAAATCTGCAACAAATGGTTCGATTATTTGGAAAGCGGTGATCTTCTCATTTTCAATGGATGGGGATAATCTTGCATGGAGGGTGGGTAAAGGAAATCATCTTTGTATTGGAGCTTATCCCTGGCTAGGGTGTGGGAATTCTCATATTCTCCTAGAAGACCTAATTGACTAGCTTCATAGGAAAGGTATGTTCTACCTCTCTTAGCTAGTTGATCCTCTTACAACAAATCTATGGAATCAAGGATGGAAAAATGCTACTTTGTTAGGATTAAACGGGATTCATGTAGATATGATGAGAAACTATATTGTAGCACACAGAAGAGGAAATATTGGGCTCACAGATAGGGAAGATGAATTAGTGTGGCAGAAAGACCCCATAGGCTTCTATACTCCAAAAGCGGGATACATAGCCCTAAATATAGATCCCTTACAACAAAATCCCAAATGGTGGTGGAAGAGCCTTTGGAAGATGAAATGCCCTAAAAAAGACAAAATCTTAATATGGGCAGCCTTGAACAATCGAATCCCAGCTTGGGAAATCCTGAACAAGCGTCAGATAGAAGGTCCAAGGAGATGCGCTCTTTGTAAAAATGCAAATGAATCAACTTCCATATCCTCATCAGATGTCCTTTCACCATGAAAGTATGGACAAAAACATCCAGTAGTCTCAAGAAGAACTACATATGGAATGGAGATTCTTTGGAGTTGGTTTGGAAGAACTAGACATGTGACCCAAGAAATCAAGAGATAAAATCTCTCCCACTCTTAAGAAGCCGGGGAATCTAGCTAGCAAGGAACATAGGAATTTTTAAGAAAAAATATTCAATTCCAGAAGTAATCGTAGCACAATGCCTATCAATTCTATCCCATTTTCCCCAGTCCAAATATGCACCAGCGTTACAGGTAAGGCAATAAGAAGTTATAGACTCATCAAAACCTTGGGCATTTTTTGATGGAGCCTCTCAGAACTCCAATTGTGGAGGATGATTTGTTCTATATTTATCATACAATCATTGTTTTCATTTAAAAATGGGATAGGGTAGGGGGACAAACAACTATGTTGAACTCATGGCATTAAAGCTTTTACTTCTTTTCACCAGAGAAAAAGGGATACAACAAATTCAAATTTTTGGGGATTCTATGAATGTTATTAATTGGACAAGAAAATATCAAACTTGTCACATTATTTTTCTTTGTCCTATTTTGGAGGAAATCTTTAGTCTATTGGACACCTTTTATACTGTGGTTATCTCTCATGTATACAAGGACATGAACTTGGTAGGAGATTCATTGTCCAAAGAGGGATTGCTTCTCTCTCAAGGGCAATGGCACATTACTGAAACAAAATGGTAAGACACAAATGACTTTTATCATAGGCCCTTTATAGAACATCAAGGGCACTTGCAAGATTGAAGACAATTTGATAGAAAAAAATCCTCTTGCAAGAAGTTTTGATCAGTGCTATTTGTTTCTATTTAGGTCTTTTCATGGATACTTTTTTCTTCTTACTGCACAAAATTTTGTTCATAAATTTTATTATCCATCAACACTACTGTGGTTGGACATTATGAAGATATTTGGGTTACCAATAGAGGGTAGCCATAAACCACAAAGGTTATGTTTTTATTTCTATATAAAAAGGACTCATATTATGTAGAGACTATTTTCCCACCTTGTTCTGGGTGTGATTTTGCAATCTGCAATGGTAGACAAAGCAATGCAGGCTTTTGACAACCTTAAAAAATAACTTCAACCTTAAATATAAAATGTTTTTTTTTTTTTTTTTAAATCAAATAAGGATTTTATAATAACACAATTTCACATAAAAATTCATCACAAATACAATGAAGGAAATATGATGTTAGTAAAATAAGAGTCTTGTTCAAACCTTTTCGAGCCATTTTGTGATGTCCCTGTTTTTGGGTTCCCCTGTTTTGCGGTAGAAAGGACTTTCGTGGCTTGTCAATGGAGAAAAGAGAGTAAAAAGGGGGTCATTTAATGTCACATAGTTAGGATATGTTATGTTTTTAAAGTGACATTATGAAAATAAAGTAACTTTAGATTAATAAGTTAGTTAACCATTATTAAAGTGACTTCTAATCTTAAAGTAAAAGAAAAAGAAGATAAGGGTCACATTTGATTTGGTCAAAAGGGGAAAGTTCTAGAAGACAGGGAAAATGGATAAAAGGAGGGGTAGAGCTTCATTTTGGCATTATGATTTGATCTCATTTTGGAGTGGTGTTAGAGACATTGTTTCATTAGGGTTTAGAAAATCCCTTCCATTGTTGCAGTTTAGTTTCAGTGGTGCAATATCCACCCTAGCTAGACAAGAGGAGTGTCCATCTAGGATTTCCATTGGAGCTTCAATTTGGGGTTTGGTTTTCAGTTGGAGGTAGATCGACTTGCACAAAATATTGTATGAAACTTGCCATAGGAGGTCGATCCTAGTTTTTGCAGGTGTTGGGAAGTTTGGGGAAGCTTATTAGCGACATCCTCGGTAGTTGATGACGAGAATCCCATGCGGCCCTGCTAGTTGCCTAGGTTTTGTCCTGTGAGGATATTTGAGGACTAAAATTATTGTAGGAGGGTTTCTAAACGCGTCCTCATTGGTTGAACTCCAACGGTCCCGCGAGGCTCCACTTGATTCCTAGCCTCATCCAGTGAGGACCTATTGTAGCCAACCATTTTAGATTAGATCCATGTAGTGAGTTGTTGGGAGAGTCCTCGAGCAACTTTGATGAGACAATGGCATTGTTTCCAGGTTTTGGGTTTTGAGTTTTGTTTACTAGTGTATTGTAGTTGCTACAACAACCATTAGTTACCTTGTTTGTACCAGATTCCATGCATAATAAAATGCCACAGATTGTCTCGTCTATTTCTGGTGTATTTAACTTGCATACTAAATGTTTGACGAAATTCCTATAAGTTCCATACATGCAAAGTGTTTGTCAAAAATGGTCAATGAGTTTATATCATAAAAACAAAGGTAATGAAAATATTTGGCAAAGACACATAACCAGAAACATTACAATTGGACAACAAACCCAATATCCTAACCTATCTCTAGTCGGTGATATTAAAGTGGTATTAGAGCTGTTGATGTTGCCATCTTATTATTGCATAAGACATGAATGGGTTACAAAGAGGGATGAATAAAAAATCACTACAGTAGAACAGGAAATTAGCACCTAAAATAGCGTCAGAATTTAGTGTATTTTACTCCATGAATCAAACACCTTTTCTGGCACAAAACTAGGCACAATATGAACTTTTTATAATTGTGTCAGATTTAGCGTTGGAAAAATAACGCCAGGAATAACATCATGAATAACACCAGTTTTATCGCCAGGAATAGCACCAAAATTAGTGCTAGGTTTATCGCCAAGAATAGAGCCAAAATTAGCACCATTTTTAGTGCCAAGTGTTGCTTCCAGTTTTTCTTCTAATATGCCTTCAAATTTTTCTTCCATTTTTGCATCTGGTTTGGCTTCCTGTTTTATGTCCAGTTTTTCTTCTAATATGGCTTTGAATTTTTCTTCCAGTTTGGCACTAGGAATAGCACCAGGTGTTGCTCCCAGTGTTTCTTATGATATTCCTTCCATTTTTGCTTCTGATATGGCTTCCAATTTTGCTTCCAGTTTGGCTTCTAGTTTGGCTTCTAGTTTTACATCTAGTTTTGCTTCCCATTTTGCTTCCGGTTTGGATTCTAGTTTTGCTTCCAGTTTTTCTTATGATGTGGCTTCCAGTTTTGTTTCCAATTTCGCTTCCATTGTTGCTTCCCTTCTTGCTTTCAATTATTAATTTAATATGTTTTTTTTCAATTTAATTAGTTAAATATATCATGTCTCTTAAATAACTTATATGATTATACAATAAGTCATATAAATGCATTTGAAATATTTTATAGGATAACATTTATAAATAATTTTTTAGGGAAACAAACATCCATACAAATTAACAACATTACTATACTTATTAAATCTCCATCAAAATAGAATCTACAACATCCACTATATATAAAATAACAAGATAATTATTATAACATGATCATCATCTATAATTAAAACAAGTGAGTCAAATATTTATAATTTAAGTGAATTTGGCAACATCCATCATGAGCAGTAAATAAAAACCATCATACGTAATAAATATGCATCCAAAATCATCAACCACTTTCAATATATAAAAATTGACGAGTCAATATTGATAAGATCATCATCATATACAACTAAAACAAGTGAAAGTCAAATATATATGACAGTAAATCAATATCATCTGGAAATGATACATGTCCAACAATCAACATAAGTCAAAATGATACATCATGTACAAATGATATAAATAAAAATGATAAATTATGTAAGACAAAATGATACATGTCAATATGATACATCATGTCCAAATGATATAAGTCAATATGAAACATGTCAAAATGATACAACTCAATAATATGGTACTGGAGGCCGTGAAAATGATACATATGATAGTAACCATGAAAAGAGGCATTATAAAAATATATCAAAAATGATGGACATGATGCAGTCTATATGATCATGAATGTCGTTGGATGCTACCAACAACTACCTCAACATCATCATCACCATCTTGATCGTCATCATCGTCATCTGCATTGACAATGGAATTGTTGTCATATGTATCTGTGTCATTATGATCATCCTCTTCCATCTCAAAATTGGACCCAATATCATGATCTAGATCTATTTGTTGAGGATGATCCAGATCTTTTGGAAGATCCTTGTTCTGCAAAAACAAACATTTAGAATGAAAAGTTATTATTTATTTCATGCAATAATTAATTTCTTTGTTATATATCTAATATTACAACATAAGAAATTAAACAATAATCATATTACATCATACCAAAGTGCATGTACGATAATAAAATATCAAATAAGTTACAACTAAGATGTCATTCCATTGATGTAAAACATTCAACAATTCTAATAAACGTTGGTAAAGACAAAAAAATGTTATGCTTAGCCTTTACTTGGCATGTCATGCCTTTCATTGACATGCCTTTCCTTGACATGTCATGCCTTTCCTTGCCTTGAAATTCCATGCCTTTCCTTGACATGCCATGCTGATGTAGTGCCCCTACCTCGGAAGTGTCTGTTGGACCTCCTGGTCAATGGATCTTCCTCTTCCCGCAAGATGGAGCAACTCTTCGCGTCCCTGCTGGAACCTCTATAGAACAATCCACAGGTCCTTGTGAACTTCACCCATGTGAACTAGCACCAGACGCAAAGTTCTCTCCACGCGACCACTAGCCATGACCACACGCCTTTCCCAAGGGTGCTTCGCGACTTCGGGACCTCGAGTATTCTGCTGCAAGTCACCCTGAATCTTCTAATACCCGAGCTCCGAACTAGAGCTTAGCAATTGCCAGATCCTCCCTTTATCCTATGCTGATGTGACCTCCAGTTATGACCTGAGACCCAACTCCTGAGTACTTCGAGACTTCACACTTCGCGAACCCGAAAGTTAACACACCTCCTTTCCTCCAAAGTCTAAACTCCAAACTTCTCTATGTCAGATCGATGCTCCACGACTCCCCATGATCCAAATCTCCAGATCCTTTCTCGTGAATAGGAACTTCGTGTTTCACGCTTTGGAAGTTGGCTTCCTTCTTCCTTCTGACTCCTGATTCTCGATATCTCCTTCCCACGAAAGGAATCAACGGTTCGATCTTCCCTTAGATCGATGGCTCACACTATCTCTCCTGAGATTTCGAGTGTTTAATGACTCTTGACCCTTATCCTCTTCGCAGATTTACTGGATGCGACGGCCCACGGATATCGACACTTCTCCCTCTAGGAATTTTTACCGTCCGTCTTGGCTCTCAATGACTCCTGGCCAAATAACTCGGCATCAACCCTTCTGAGATTGATTTCCATGAGGTGACTTCAACCCTCGTCCTTCCTTCAAACTCTTCCATGGCTCTATCCTTCCTGATCTTGATTCTTGTTGTAAATTCTGGGATTTTAAGGAATCCTGCACGCACACCTTGTGACTTTCACAATAACCTTTGGTTATTCGGCCACTCCAACTTTGCGCACTCCTTACGACAGACGTTCGTCTACCACTCCCTTGGGTTGGACAAGTCTAAGGATCTCCTTAGCATGCACACACCTTGCACGACTCTGTGTTATACTTGCACTCTACAGATATAAGATCAACGGTATCTCTCCTGAGATTTCTGGGTTAAAACTCATAAACCTGTCAACGCACTCCTTGCGGACTTTCACTGCACTCCTTGCAGGAATTCTTAGGAAGAGAAACAATTGAAACTTACACTCTTCTCACAGACTTCATACATTCAACATGAAATCACATACACACACAGCATTGAAACAAATGCATAACAAAGAATATAAGCAAGTTGTAAACGTACCATTCAATAGATACACACAACAACCATAGTACACCATGAAAATTGAATCAAGGCCTTCTTATATTAATTCAAGTGCTTCTGTACATGGTCTCAATAACAACAACTATCTTCTCATACAATGCTCTCTTTCTCTACATCATTACAATGAGAATGATAATACAATACATATGAGGGAGTCTTCTCAAGTTTTCCCTCCTACTACTCTAAGCCATCTTATCGAATTAAAGACTACCATCTACTTTACATTTATTACAATAAATTTCCACAACCGACATATGAGAGAAAACGCTCAAGATCTATATTAGAATCCCCAAAACATTAAAAGCAAATGCATCCTTCCATCTATTACATAAATGGTTCTTCTTTTGAAATTCAAAAATGTCTCCAAAATGCACATTGGCATATCCAACTGTCCTCCACTCACGCTTTGCTGGCGATGCTCCTGCATCATACTCCTCTGGCTGAAAAATTCATGGATTCCTATCCATGAGATCCTGCACCGTCTGTCCATGTTTTTGGATATTTTCTTCACTTTCCCAATTGGCATCCTCAATCGGGTGTCCCTTCCACTTTACCAAATATTCAAGATATGTCTTCGTCCGGGTTTTCTTGCCAACTCTTTGATCAATGATCTCTTCCATCTGTGGCCCTTCTTCTACAGGCATCTGTTTTATCCACTGAATATCCTTTTGATTCTCTGCTCCTCCTTCTTCATCTTCTCTGTAAGGATATAGATCTGCTACATTGAATATGGGTGATATGCCCACATCATCTGGTAATTCTATCTCATAAGCATTTTCCTCAAAATTACGCAAAATCTTACATGGTCCTATCTTTTTCATCTTCATATTCTTATATGTTCCCCTTGGGAACCTTTCTTTTCTGAGGTGTGCCCAAACTAAATCTCCCACTTTGAATTGAATCTCTCTTTTGTGTTGATCTGCTCTGCGCTTGTATTCCTGGCTAGAACTCTGCAATCACTTTCTGTTTTTGCTGTGGAGCTCATGCATCTTTGCTGCAAAATCTTCTTCTCCAACACTCCTGAACTCATTCTTCTCTAAGTCTCTCAAATCAGATACTCTCCTTGGTTGCATTCCATACAGTATTTGGAATGGGCTCTCTCCTGTACTCCTATTAGGTGAGTCATTATATGAAAATTCTGCTTGCAACATAATCTGATCCCACTGACTATGATGTTTAGTGACCAAACTCCTCAATAAATTTCCCAAACTTTGATTTACTACCTCAGTTTGTCCATCCGTCTAAGGGTGATATGCTAAGATAAAGGATAAATTCATCCCCAACTTCTTCCATAGTGTCTATAAATGACCAACAAATTTAGTATCTCTATCTGAAACAATACTCTTGGGTAACCCA